>PJEM01009883.1:0-67233 GCA_004023845.1 Helogale parvula | reverse complement strand
TTGCACATCTCCGAGGTCCATAGTCCTTCGGATGATTTAGTTACATACAAAATATATTTTAAACAACTGTGTTTGCTCATTATTGTATTGATGGTCAAAGTGGATGGACCTCGAGGTTGTCATGCTAAGTGAAATAAGTCAGGCGGAGGACAGATACCGTATGTTTGCACTCATAGGTCTAACAGGAGAACAGGAGAAATCTAATGGAGGACCAGGGGGAGGGGAAGAGGGAAAGAGTTGGAGAGAGGGACGCAAAACTTAAGAGACTATTGAATACTGAAAACGAACTGAGGGTGGAAGGGGGAGGGGGGAAAAGAGGTGGTGGTGATGGAGGAGGGCACTTGTGGGGAAGAGCACTGGGTGTTGTATGGAAAACAATTTGACAAAAAACTATTTAAAAAAATAAATAAACATTATCATTAGTATTTAAGACATAAATAAAAGTCAGCTATTGAATTTTTAGAAAGGCTGTGCCATTTGGTCCCCAGATCATAGTTTTTGCCATCTCGCCACCACCCACTCATTCACCTTTGGAGGAAAGTCTTTGTGGCACGTCAAGAAAGAGGCTGGGATGCCTCGGTGGCTCAGCTGGTTAAACACCAGACTTCAGCTCAGGTCAGGTCTCATGGTTTGTGAGTTTGAGCCCCACATCAGGCTTGATAATATCAGCACAGAGCCTACTTCCGATCCTCTGCCCCCCTCTCTCTCAGCCCTTCCCCTGCTCATTCTCTTTCTCCCTCTCAAAATAAACAACTTATAAACTTTAAAAAAAAATGAATGAAGTCAAGAGGTCCTTGGGTGGTACAGTTGAGCTTCCAACTCTTGATTTCAGCCCAGGATTCGATCTCAGGGTCCTTAGAGCCCCATGCGGTGCTCCACACAGGGCACGGAGCCTGCTTATGATTCATTCATTCATTTTTACTCTCTCCTCTGCCACCCCCCCCTTCATGTGTGCTCATGCTCCCCCCCCCCCAAAAAAAAAGAATGAGACCAAAAGGTAAAGAATTTGAGGTCTGGATAAAAAAATTACATTGAACCAGGACATTGAGAATCAGCCCCTGTTAATTCTAGGCAAGCTGTGTAGGTCATAATTGGGGTACATGCATGTCCGTGTTGTGTTACCTGTTTCCCTCCTGGGAAGATGGGGAAAGGGGAAAACTCAGTCTTTGGTGCTCTGTGTCAATGGGCTAGGATCTGAGGACTCTAGCTGTCCTGCACACCCTTCTCTTCCTGCCCCTTGGGATAGAAGGAAGTTAACATCTTTGTCCAGTTATCAAGGCAAAAACTCTTAGTGTTTTCATGACAGATGTCAGGATGGCTGAACCAAAAAAAGTTGGAAGATTGCATGTTTAGAGATTAGAGGGACTGTTCTAGTTATTGTTGTCAGGTTAAAAAAGAAAAAGAAAAAGAAAAAAGAAAAAAAAATCACTCCAAAATTAGTGGTCTACAGCAACAATCCTTATTGCTCTCTCATTGTCTCCGTGGATCAGGAATTTGACAACAAGCTGGTTGGGCATTTCAGTCGTGTGAGTTTTAGTTTGTTTACATGTGAATAAGATTAAAGTTATTAATGATAAAGTATTCTTAATTCTCTTCCTTTGCTCACAAACTCCTTTGACCAGCATTTCCCACAAATGGTAAATAAGACCACATGACATGAGCAACCAGACTTCTCATCACCAAAACCCACCAAGGCTGGCACAGAGAACCTGTCCGTCTGGTGGCTGCCCAACATCACTTGTAACACAGTGAAATAACCTATTCATGTAAGACCTTTTAAGAGACTGTGGCACAAATACAAAAGAAGTTGCCTGGACACGGAACCCAACACACACTGTCAGCTCTCTTGCTCAACATAATCTTTCAAGTGGCAGTCTCCAAGCAATGCATTCTCACCCATTAAATTATGGGAACAGTAGAAAACCTTTTGATTAACTTTAAATGCTTGTGGCAGAAGTAATGCTGTACACTTATCAAACCCTGCTGAAGTGATCTCTTCCTGGGCATGCAGGACCACCTCTTTATAGGCTTCTCAGAGTTCCAACAGGACTGTGTCACTGGGTTCTGGTCAACTGGATGGGTTGTACACCACTTCCAAGCCTGACCACAGAACCCCCATAGAACATTCCATGTTTGCTCTCTCCCCTCTTTCCAGAGGCCACACGTGAGTGTCACAACATAAAACCACCCCAGAGTAACCCCAGAGCCGCCACAAGAACCCACATTGAAATGTGGTGTGAATCAGAAATCACCTTTGTATTAAGCCACTGAGATTTTCTTCTTTCTTATCCCAAAGCTCAGAGACGAATTAAGAAATCCAAAACTGGGGTGCTACTGGAATTTGAGGCAATGCATTTTTTTTTTTTACATGAGCCATCTGACACCTTGACAGACTAATAAGATGCCCAACACACTCCCCTCAAGGAAGCCACTGAGATTTCGGAGTTTATTACAGCAGTGTAACCAAAACTAGACTAACATAATATTATGTTAAAACCAACATGAATATATTAATGAGCATTTAAAATTCACATGAATTTTTTAAGTTAAAACATGAAACATTAAAAGAATGTCCTGCCTGAGGCAGGCCACTCTGGCCGTGCCCCAGACCCCCCAGGAGCACACACACATTCACTCTTCTGCTGTTCAGAAAACTTAATGGAAATATCTGAGAAGTATCCTTAGGCATTTGGCATAGACAGTCTCTGGAGCCAAATGAAACAAAGTTCTTTTACTTCATAACTGGATCACTAACTCCCTCCCATTCCTACCCTGAGCCTCAGATGATGTGATGTGGGAACAACTGGTATTGGGTACGCAGGTAAGAACAGCAGAGTTTCTTTCATACAGAAATAATACCCTTTTATTTAGGGATAACCCCTGAATGCATTTTAAAAGAGGAGTCCTGGGGCGCCTGGGTGGCTCAGTTGGTTAAGCATCTGACTTTGGCTCAGGTCATGATCTCACAGTTCGTGGGTTCGAGCCCCGCGTCGGGCTCTGTGCTGACAGCTCAGAGCCTGGAGCCTGCTTCCGATTCTGTGTCTCCCTCTCTGTCTGTTCCTTCCCTGCTCACTCTCTCTCTCAAGAATAAACATTAGGGAGGAAAAAAAAAAAAAAGATGAGACCTAGCCAAACATGGCCAAGATGAGAAACTTATATTTTTTTCAGAAGTAAAATTGTTCATTAGGATAAACAACAGGCATTTTGAAGGCCCAGCAGTGTGCTGAAATGGTCCTCCAAGGATATATGGACAGAAAGCACTGAAAAAGGAGACACAGTGAGACACCAGCACCTGCAAGTGGCCTCTACCAATAAGAATTCCCCGTTGTATGAAGTCACCACCTCCTGCCTAACAAAGGACCTCAAATCTTAACTGCTTCAGAGAACAATCATTCATTACCTCACATGTTCCGCTGACCAGAAAATCAGGAGCAGCTTAGCTGGGTGGTTCCAGTGGCACAGCGTTCCTCATGAAGGCACAGTCAAGATCAACGAATAAATGGTTACAGGTAGAAACGAATGCACTGATTCTAAGGCAAAGGTTGTATTGGGCACATCAGAGGAAAGGGAAAGGACTCAGAGCTGGGGGATACAGAGACGCCACTTCTGGCCTCGTCTCTATCCTTTCAAAACTTGCATGTACCTGAGTAGCTCACCCAGTTTGGATGCCCACCTGATGATTCAGATTATTCTTAAAACTTTTCCAAGCTCTGGGAACACTGGGGTCCTGGGGCCCAAAAGGCCATCCCAAGATACCAAGCATGAGAGAGAAGGGCAGAGGCACTTGGGTGGCTCAGTTGGTTAAGCATCCGGCTTCGGCTCAGGTCTTGATCTCATGGTCTATGGGTTCAACCCCCACATTAGGCTCTGTGCTGACAGCTCAGAGCCTGGAGCCTTCTTCGGATTCTGTGTCTCCCTCTCTCTCTGCTCCTCCCTAGCTTGCTCCCCTGCACCCTCTCTCTCTCAAAAGTAAAGAAGCCTTAAAAAAAGACAGAGCGAGATGAGGACAGAAAAGCACACTGTTTAAAGGACAGACAACAGGCTTCGCTGACACTCCCCAGCAAGGACTGTCTTCTCCCCACACACCCAGGAAATAAAATCATGCCACCCAATCCACTGCATTTTTTCCCAGGGCAGAAATCTCACTCCTCAAAGCAAGAGCCTCTGAGTTTGGGGAGGGGGCGGGGGGTTGTCTGTTTTTAAGAGAAGAAGACTTCTGTCATGACCCCCAATCCAACTCAGCTCCTAGCCACCCACTTAAGGCAGCTCCACCCCTCTGGCTTCCTGTGGGGGAGTGCAGAAAGGGCAACAACCTGATCGCCAGGTCAACACTTTCCAGCAGGAAGCGTGTGCCTTGAGGAACATCAGGGAAGGCAGGAGGAGGCAAGTCAGCACCTATGTGAGCATCGTCTACACACAAGACTCCTTGCACATGCCATTTTTAAATCCTTACAGCAACCTACCAAAGAGGTGCTATTAGTACCATATGTGACAGGTGAGAACAGTGAGGCTCACTCTGAGCAGCAACCTTTGCCAATTCATTCTGTTAACATGAGAGGCAGGATCTAAATGGCATCGGTAAAGCAAAAGCCTCTAGAACTGCCTGGCGTCATGAAGGAAGGACGGAGGGAGACACACGAGGACACCATAACCATGAGTGATTCGTTCCAGGACCAGTCCAAACACCCAGCTCTTCAAGATGGGCTGTGTTGACGGTATACAAGGCTAGATAAACTTTGTGCACACAAGCTCCTCCCACTATTGACGAAACTTAATGATTCAAGTGAATCCTCAGCATGTGTGGTGGGGAGGCTATTAGGAAAAGATCTGTCTTTGGTGTGGAAGGAAAGAAGTGGAGGGGGCGCAAAACGGTCATTACAGCCAATTTGCATGGTTACTTTTAGAGCCAGAAGACTACATTGTTAAACATGTGGACTCTGGAGTCTGAGCTTGAATTCCAACTCTGACTCTTACCCATGTGACCCTGAACGAGGCTTTTAACAGCCAAGTGCCCCAATGTCACCATTTGTAAAACATGGATAAAAATAGTACCCACTACAAAAGTTTGTTAGAAGGGCTAAATATCAAAATATTTAAAGCGCTTACAAGAGTAAATAGCATACAGTAGCAACTCAATGTTTCCTATTATGACCGTTAGTGGTGAAGAGTATACACGCTAGAGCCAGAGTGTTAACATTCAAGTCCCAGCCACCCATTCCACCAGCCTGTGACCAAGACAACTTACAGAATCTTTCTGTAAAAGAACAGAGAAAATTCCATCTTGGACGAGTTCAGGCAGACTGTACTTTCCATAAATGGAAAGCACCTCCAACCCACAGGGTCTTCTACCCCATCAATATGTCAATATGTCCACTGAATGTGGAAGGTCTGTGAACCCTTCCACGGTAAGGTGCACTAGAAGTGATGCTGTGTGACTTCTAAGAATAGGTTAGAAAAAACCATGCAGCTTCTTCTTGGCTTCCTTAGGATGCCAATTCTGGGAACCCAGGCTCTCATGCTGTGGGGAGCCCAAGCAATTTACAAAGAGGTATTTATGGAGAGAAACTGAGACCTCCAGACCCCAGCCAGGCTGGGTTTCCAGCAGTCCCTCAGTAGTCAGGTAAGGGAGCCATTCTCTGGCCCCCAAAGAGAATGTTGTCCTGACACTGCATGCACTGCAGACGGGCTCTTCCAGTGAGTCCTGCCCATGTATGCACATGCATGAGCAAAATGAAGGATTGTGATGTTTGTTTGTTTGTTTAAGAGAATGAGTAAGCAAGAGCTCATGTGTGCAATCAAGAGAGAGGCAGAGAAAGAGGGACAAAGATAATCTCAGACAGGCTCCATGCCCAGCACAGAGCCCAACAATGGACTCAAACTCATGTCTGTGAGATCATGACCTGGGCCACAAAAATCAAGAGTCACACACACTTAACCGACTGAGCCACCTAGGTGCCCCAGATTTTTTTGAGGTGACTGTCTTGAACCACTGAGTTTTTGAGTGACTTGCTATGCAGCCACAGTAACCAGAAAAGGAAAGCCAGGCAGATTATTAAATGACAATACTGTAAATACATGGTGCCAGAGATGTGTTATGTTAAAGGCTCTTTAGCTGTATGATCTCTATCAGTATTGTTCATTACCTCCCCAGCATCACACAGCTAATAGGGGTCATGGCCAGGAAGTCAATCCCAAGACCTCAGTCTCACTTCATCTGATGATGAAGAATAGGAAGGTAAGTAAATCCGATGCCCAAAGATTCAAATGTTTCTTCTTCTCCCACTGCTCCCAGCAGAAAGGCTGGAATAGTACAATGATGAGAACATAGGCAATGCCTCTTTGGGGCCTCTTCACAACAGTTCAGGTTGAAAAAAAGGCAATCGGGAGACAGTGGGTAAGGGAACAATGGCTAGCCCTCTTTCTTTTCCTTTAAGCCAACTACAAAGAGCCTGATGTACTTGTTTCTCGAGGGAAAGGCTGTCCCCTCTATGGAAAAGTAGAATATGCAAACACTGACCAGAGGATACATGAGAATGTTTAATTCACAACTAGCTGTCTCTCTGGACCCAAGCGGGAAGGAAGAGGTTGAACTTCAGGTCAGAAAAAAAATTCTCACTGCTGCATCCCAGCACCTAAGTATTCAATTACAGCAAAGTTTTTGCCCCCAGGGAGACCACTGGAACCTGCATCAGCATCAAAACCTTTCTTAATAGGATTCTGCGGGTAAGCTGAGCTATGCAGCGCCCTGGCAATTGATATGCAAATTAAATAAACAAAACGGCATAATAAATAATTAAATCAGTCTAACATGATGAATGAATTAATCATCTCAGAGTGATGAGCAGAAGCCAGCACTGTCACCAAGAAGATCATTGATTTGAGAAAAATGAAACATTCATAACAAGGCCATTTCAGCATAGGATGGTGCCTCTATATTGATTACCTGTACTGGTCTCTGCACAGACTAGGTGCTCAATAAATGTTGGTGCAATCAAGTGGACTTTTGCCATCAAGATATCCCTCTGCCATATACAGAATGCTTTGTTGAATAAACAGCTGCACAGGCATTTTCTCATTCCAATCTTACTTAGGAATAAAATAGCTCTTTGTGAGGTAGCCAGGGGTAGGTGTTCCTATTTCCAGGAAACTAAAGCTAAAAGACCAAGTGATTTGCCCCCAGTCGAAGTGGGTTGGGATAAGAAGAGCCAAGACTCACCTTGGGACTCTTGACCATCTGTGCATTTCCCACCTCCATGCCCCACGGATGGGAATATGTGTGTCTACAGGAGTATCAGTGTGTGCAGACTGAACTCCTGTGCCCCTACTTCCCCAACCACCTCCCATAATAAATCAATTCTAGCTGTATTTCAAGGTTATACCCAAGTCCATTTGGTACCTCCCTCCATTTTCACCTTTTGTTTAGTTACAAACATAGCATTTCTTTACAAGCTCTTTTAAGAAGCAAAGGTAAGCCTGAGAAAATCAAAATACTGCACAGCCATTAAAATTAATGATAAAGAATATTTAACCACATGGGCAAATTTCCACAGCGTACTGCTAGGCAAAAAGGTTTCCATACAGCATGTACACTAGCCACATCAGCCACATTATGTTAATACACACACGTATACACACAGAGAAGACTAAAGGCATGTGTCAAAAAGCAAACACTGGTTATTTCTATACGGTGGGATTATAAGGAGTTTTTGTTTCTCTCTTTTTGTATTTTTTAAAGACTCCTGGAGATTTATACAATGACAACGTATTACTTCTGTAATCGAAATCGTTATTTCAAACGTAAGGCAAACTGCAGCAGGAATGTGAGGAACCCACCTCTAAGAGAAGCCATAAATATTTCAGTGTTTTGCTTGCCTGTTTTAAAGGCATTACTTAACAATGTGGTTAAACATGATGGAGGTACAGAATAGCAACAACTTGGAATTTCATCCCACAATGAGGCAGGATGTGTCTTCAAATCAGTAGCTCCAACATATTATGAAATAATTGGAAAAAGAGAAGGAAAAATGAAAAAACTTAAAAACCCACAAAGGCAGAACTCCCTAGCGGCCATAAACCGCAGACCCAGCTCCCTCCACTTGCCCAGTCTCACAAAGGACCACACAACCCACAAGATTAACCTCAGACACAGCCCTCCGCCCAGGTGCCTCAAGAGGATGTGACAGTGCCTCCCCAAACAAGTTGCACATCAAGGAGAATCAACCAGACTCTTTCAGGGTGAGTAAGAGACCTAAACTTACACAGTCCTGATTCAAAAAGAGTTAGAAGGCAGCAAAAAATGGAGGAGAAACTCTTCCAACACTTGTACAGCAAAATAATTTTTTTAAATTAGAAATGTGCAAAATGTGTATCTCTAAGAGCATATACTTTGTGCGTATCTATTCCAAAAGACAAGGAAAAAAAACATTCTAACAGCACTGCTTTGAACTCTCAACAAAACTGAAAAAATTATGAAGGCAAAAAACCAAAATCTAAAATATGAAACAAGAAAGTGACATGACAGCTAATAAAGGGGAGGGAGGGAAACAAGTCCATGAAGAATTCATAACAGCATAATGAACCAAGTAAACAACAAAAAACATAAGCTTGAGATCATCACATACATAGAATGCAGAAGCACATGGTAGACTGACCCAAATCATCAGGGAGATAATGTTGGATGTGAAAGATGAGCACCGCAGCTCCAGAATGGGTTGGCCCAAAAAAGAACTGAGGAAACAAAATAAAAACTATATTCAGTGATATGACAAAAGACAATGTTTATGATCGTAAAAGAAAATCTGACTCTGCCTACTAACGGGAGGACTTGGCAGGCTTCAGGAAAAACAAATTACTGAAAAGTGAACAGCATGGAGAAATATGGAACTGAAATCCTGGAGTCTCAAGGATCAAGACCAGAATCTGCACAAGCATGGAGGGCAACGCTGGTGACATACAAAGGAGAGAAAGTCAATCTTCTCCTTAGACTCTAGGAAACAGCAGAGCAACATCCATGGAGATCTGAGGGGGAGGTACTCTTCTACACCCAGCCAGCCCGCCATTCGCATGTCAACAGAGAGACAAGAGGAAGAGGAAGGTGAGAAAGCGGGCATGTAGAAATGGGAAGGGCAAGGGAAAGGAGAAGCAAACTGAGGCCAAGATGGCAATCATAATATTCTCAAGCATGAAGGACTCAACAAGGCTGATACTAACCACCACTACTAAAGAAACAACTTGCACCCGTGCTTCCAATCACCAAAAAACCTCATCACAACTACAGATCTCAAAACCAAGTAGTGGTATGAAAGGATTTTAAATTTCTGATAAAACTGACAACGGAAATTAGCACTAAATAACGGTGGTACGTAGAGGTATAAAAATTTTTAACCGGAAAACCTTATTTTAAAAATACAGAAAAATAAACTCTACCTGGAAATTAAAGTAGACTGTAGGTCTTCTCTGTCACAAAGATCAATACTCCTCAATAGAAAGTAGATTTCAAGGCAAAAATATCAATTAAAACTAGAGGCAAAGGATGGAGTCAGCAGTTGAAGAGATTCTCAAAATGAATCCAAAACCAATTAAAACAAGTATCTGATGTTTATCAGGAAGAAGACTAAAGCTTTAACTCAAAGATGAGGAAGATACCAGACTAAAATATAAAGACCAAAAAAATAAAGGCAAAGACAGACTAGAGAAAATTCATAGAAGATCAAAGCAGACATTCCTCTATTTACAGATGAGTAGGTTGAATTCACAAAGAAGAGTATTAACTTTTGCCAAAAGAGGTCATTTTTTAAGCTGACAAGTGGCACAAGCCACAACTGAGGTCTGTCGAAGCATCTACGGTCTGAGTAGCACAACCGTCAAAAACTGTGAAAGAGAAAATGTTGAAAATACTAAGGGGAGAGGGAATGCAAGAAAACTGCTGTGGCTCATCAGGAAGACAGAAGTATTAAAGTAGAGGATTTGATTAATATTACTGAAGTCCTTGTAAAAGCTTTATTCATACTTTGTATACACTGCAAAGAATTTAAGTTCCTTTTCTAAGGCCCGCTAAATAGTTATAACGTCTACCAATATTAAATAACCAAGAAAATCCCATTAAGTGCCCAAAAAGGAAATTAATAACAAAGATTATATTCTCTGCTCACACTACAATAAATGAGAAATTAATTTCAAAAGTAGAACAAAATAATTATTCCAAGAGCCTGGAAATAATTCTTGGGTCAAAAATAAAACCAAAACAGCAATTACAGATTTCTTAGAGAATAGCAATAACCACCAACACATATCAGAATACATGGAAAGTGGCCAACGCGTGCTAACAGTAAATTTCATAGCCTTTAAATACTTTAATAACGGAGTCAGAAATAAAACAAATCAATTATTTAAGAAATCAACTCAAGAAGCTAGAAAATAAAACACTGAATAAAACGGGGGGGAAAGCTTAATAAAGATAAAAGCACAAATCAATTCATTAAAAAAAAAAAAACAGAAAAACACCAAAATAAATACATAAATCCAAGAGCTGTTACTTGGCGAAAAAGACAAACTACATAAATCATGAAAGGGTCTCCTTTAAGAAGAAATATTTGAGAAGCTATAGGAAAAAATTCAAAGACTGTCAACAAACTTGAGAACATAAATCTGTGTAACATGTATGTATATATGTATGCGCAGACACACCTCTCAAAAGAGCACTGTAACCAAGCAATGGCTAGGGTAATTCATGTGGTATTTTAAATCTGTTTAAGGGCACCTGGGGGGGTTCAGTCAGTTGAGCATCCAACTTCAGCTCAGGTCATGATTTTTGCAGTTCGTGGGTTCAAGCCCTGCATCAGGCTACATGCTGACAGCTCTGAGCTTGGAGCCTGCTTCAGATTCTGGGTTTCCCCTCCCCCTTCTCTCTCTCTCTCTCTCTCTCTCTCTCTGTTCCTCCTCTGCTCACACTGCCCTGTGACTCTTGAAAATGAATAAATGTTTTTAAAAAATCCCTTTATACCTTGCTATTCAAAATTTGGTCACACATTAGCAGTATGGACATCACCAGGGAGCTTGTTGGAAGCGGAAACCTTCAATTCACTCAGAACCTACTGAATCTGCATTTTAGCGAGCCTCCAGGTAATTCAGAAGCACCCCAAAGTTTGAGAAGCTTGGTTTTAGATCTAAGGAGGTAAACTCTTTACGACAGTACACAAAAAATTCTACAGATTAGTTTATTTACAAAGAATTCTAAAATAAAAGATTTTTTTAATATTTATTTTTGAAACAAGGAGAAACAGAGTGCAAACAGGGAAGGGGCAGAGAGAGAGGGAGACACAGAATCTGAAGCAGGTTCCAGGCTCTGAGCTGTCAGCACAGAGCCTGATGTGGGGATTGAACCCACAAACCGCAAGATCAGGACATGAGCCGAAGTCAGATACTTAACCGACTGAGCCACCCAGGAACCCCTAAAATTTCTAATAAAAAGAATCCCATACCTTGTTACATCAATACGATACAACAAAGAAGTAAAGTTTGTTCAAGAAATATGGCAATAGTTTCTACTAAATCTATTAGTATAAAAATATAGGTGAATTTATATGAAACTAGTAATTTTAGGCTGGCGAAGGCTCTTCTGAGTATGGTTTCCAAGTCACAAACCACAAAGGCAATGGCTGAAATACTTCATAAAAGTTTTCTAAAATCTCTATTTTAAAAATCATTAAACTTACAAACAGAATTTAAAGAAACATGACAAACAGAAAATACATTTTAGGTTCCTGAAAAGGGGTTATCTACAATAATGTATCAAGAGCTACTACAATGTACAAAAAAAAAAAAAAAAAAAGACAACTCCGACCAACAAAGAAGAATACTAACCAGTTCACAAAACAAAGGCAAATGGTCAAGAAATAGGCCTTCGTTCATTCAAGCAGCAAGCTTTCAGTACTCTCCAGGCAGGTAGGTTCACAGTTCTGTCACTTCCTCTAAGGGAAGATAATCTAGTTATCAAAGAAATGCCAATCAACCTATATTCACACAATTAACAAAGATTTAAACAACAGAGTCATTCATATCCTAGGTTAAGAAGGATGCCAGGAAACAAACACATTCACACATCAATGACAGAATTTAAACTGGTACACAATTTTGCTGCCATTTAAATGCAGTAAATAATTCTTGTAAAGGCACACTTTCCAACTGAAGAAATCCACAGAAAGAGACAAACAGGTCCATGTGAAAGGGATTCATCACAGCATTACTTACAACAGTGAAAATAATCTAAATATCCATTAAAAGAAGAACGGCATAAAAATATCAAACAACAGTTCTTGATCTCTTCGTGTTTGTTCATATACTAGGCATGTATTGTTTTCCAAATCCTATCAATAGCAGAAATGCTACTTTGAAATATTGCATTTATTGTGCAGCATTTCAGATCCAAAGTGAAGAGACTGAGAGACAGTAGGAACACTAATACATTTTAAATGATGTTAATGGAACATAAGAGGATTCAGTACTGTATGTGAAACACACAGGTTTACGCAGGTAAACACCCCTAAAAGCTTTCTTCAAGTAAGGGCGAAGGCTGCCCAGGTGTCTCTGAGAGCGGAGTCCAACAGTCCTCAGAACAAGCGAATACCCAGGGGACTGGGTCCGGCAGCTTCATACTGTTCCTCCTGACACTCACATCCCCTTCTGGGTATCCACTTTTCACACCACAGCCAGGAGGGGTTTTTCGTTTTGAGTTCAATTCTAGCTCTCCCTCCACAGGCCTCTTGATACAAATGCAAACTCATAGCCCTTAACTGCCACAAAGTCCTACATGACAGTGACCAGCCACTCCCCACTCTCCTACCCCATCTCATCCCATCCTTCTTTTCACAGGGGCCTTCTAATAATGTTCAGAACCATTTGAGCTCTGTCCTACCTCAGGACCTTTGCACACAATCTTCTCCACTACCTGGAATGCTCCTTTCCCCACTTTTCTCAAAGCTCAAAGACCCCCTCCTCAGGTCAGCATCCACTAACCAGCCCCTTTGTTGTTAGATATCATTCCATTTCCTTCATTGCATTTCTCACAAAGGGGGGGTGGAGGAGAGACATATATTGACTGCAGTTTTTAAGTATTAGCTCACTTATTCACGGTTCCCTCCAGTGGAATACATGTTCCAGAAAGCAGATCTCAGGTCTATTTTGCTCTTCACTAAATCCACAGCAATCTAGCTTTGAATCTGCCATCCCAAGAGCCTTCAAATGCTGATGAATGAATACATGAATGTGAACACATTTTTTTATTTTTTTTTTTAACATTTTGAGAGATACAGAGCATGAGCGGGGGAGGGGCAGTGGGAGACAGAATTTGAAGCAGGCTCCAGGCTCTGAACTGTTAGCACAGAGCCTGATACTAAAGAACCTCGAACTAATGGACCACGAGATCATGACCTGACCCTACGTCGGGTACTTAACCACTGAGCCACCCAGGTGCCTCGAACACATTGTTTAAAAGAAGTGTTTTTTTGGGGCGTCTGGGTGGCTCAGTCAGTTAAGTGTCCAACTTCGGCTCAGGTCATGATGTCAGTTTGTGAGTTCGAGCCCTGTGTCAGGCTCTGTGCTGACAGCTAGCTCAGAGCCTGGAGCCTGTATTTAAATTCTGTGTCTCCCTCTCTCTCTCTGACCCTCCCCTGCTCACGCTGTCTCTCTCAAAAATAAATAAAACATTAAAAAATCTAGAAATAAAAGAAGTATTTTTTTAATCATCTCTTCCTATTTCTGCAACTCAACCCTAAGGAAATAATTAGAGAAATATGTGAAAATACCCAAATGTTTATTATAACATTCTTCCAACAGCAAAAATTGGAAGCCACCTGCATGCCCACCAAGAGGGAAGTTTTTAAATAAGTTATTATATGAAATACTCTATCAAGTATATGGTCATGTGCTAAGTTTTTAAAATGTAGGAACAATGCACAGTTGAACACTAAGTAAAAACAGAGCATACAATTATATATGTACAGCAGGAAGAAACAGTACAAAATAGCCATGGTTTTTTGGTTTCTTCCATATATTTCCTACATTTTCCAATGTTACCTGTTTTCTACTTTTTAACGATGACATATTTTTATAATTTTTTAAGATTTAAGGAGCACCTGGGCGGCTCAGTCAGTTAAGCGACCAACTTCAGCTCAGGTCATGATCTTGCGGTTTGTGGGTTCGAGCCCCGCGTCGGGTTCTGTGCTGACGGCTAGCTCAGAGCCTGGAGCCTGTCTTCAGATTCTGTGTCTCCCTCTCTCTCTGACCCTCCCCTGATCATGCTGTCTCTCTCTCAAAAATAAATAAAACATTTTTTAAAATCCTTAAAAAAAAAAAGGATTTAATTATTTTGTGAGAAAGAGCACGTATGTCGGGGGCGTGGAGGGGGAAGGGAGAGGATTCCCAAGCAGGCTCCATGCTGTCAGCACAGAGCCTGACACAGGGCTCGATTCCATGAACTGTGAAATCACAACCTGAGCCAAGATCAAGACCTGGATGCTTAACCAACAAAGCCACCCAGGTGTCCCGACATTTTTAAAACAAATGCAAAATAAACATCATTTATAATTAAACAAGAAAAGATCTCTCCTTCTTTGGGAGTATAATCTTTAGTTCTCCTAAGAAAGCAAACTATTTTCAAGTATCTTTTGAAATACATTTTCAAATTTGAAAATAAGGCAGAATGGCTATACCCAATCAAGGACAATTGCTCTAGTTAAAACAGAGTCTATCAGTATGTAAAGCACAGTCATAGCATATGATAATTTATTCTGATTCCCAAAACCCAAAGCAAAAAATCATTAATATGGGCTCTTTCACCTCAAAATCTACAGAAATGCACTACATCCTCCAGCCCTCAGTCCTGTCTCTCCTCCCTCTTACTGCCTGCTCAGGAGGACCCCTTCACCTTGCTCTGGTTTTTCCATCATCTCTCTTTTTGCTTGTATATTTCATGCTCAGCTTCCCCTGACTTCCTGCCCCTTTAAACCTGACTTCCTTGTTGCCTTTATTCTCCACAGGGCTGCCTTCTTCTCCTTTATTGGCCATAATCTGGAAATATGTGAGAAGTATTTATTGAACTTTGTTCACTTCCCATTAATAAAAAAAAATGAATGAAATCATCAGCTTACATTTCCCTTAAGGAACTCAATTCAAAAGATTTTTGTTTCTGGAGATCACTGACCTTCAAGAGTTCAGCCTCTCCCAAGAGGCCCCGAGTAAGAGAAACATACTCTTGCTAAGAAGTTGAGCACTTTGGCATGTAAGCAGACATTGAAAATTAGCAGATTAAAACTTATTTTAAAAAAAAATGTAAAGCAAGGTGTGGCTTGGCAATTTGGAGTCTGCCCAGAAATCTGTGGACTAAAGTGTGAAGCTCCGAACAGGTCAAAAAATAGTATCCCATTCTAATTCAGGCAAATCCCTCGTACATCAGCATGAAATGAACCTAGATGAGCCTTGCCCAGAACAATCATAGCAGTCGAAACAGGACAATCTGAAATCAAGAGCAGCATCAAGACAAGTCCAGAAAGAGAGCAGATTACAGCTCATGAGATCACTTAGTCAATCAAAA
Organism: Helogale parvula; assembly: GCA_004023845.1. Lineage (NCBI taxonomy): Eukaryota > Metazoa > Chordata > Mammalia > Carnivora > Herpestidae > Helogale > Helogale parvula. The sequence continues at coordinate 51,644 of PJEM01009883.1, read as the reverse complement.
GGTTAAACAAGACTTGAAACATCATCCCCTAAGTAGAAGATAAAATACCCAGCAGAGTCCAGGTGAAAGCTGTCCATTAGCTACGCAGTTTTGCTCTCTCCTTTGACAATTTAAAGGGTTCAGAGGGAACAAGAAAATCTCAAGAAGTAGGTTTTGGTGCCAATATTTTTACTTAGAAGTAGAAATCAAATAGTTGATTTTAACGGTCCTCAGAACGGAAATACCGGCTTCTGACTTTAAATACATGCAGCATCAAACCTTATTATTCTTCTATCTTTAGCCATTTTTGCCTTCATGACTTATTTATCATTTCAATTTCAGTAACTTTGATATGTAAATTAAAGCCACTATACCAAATGTTATGATTTAAAATAAAGATCTAGAAACATTAATATTTCTCATTATAGATTTTGCCTATCCAACTGAATCCAACTTGAACCACGTAGGGAATATGCCTGCACAGAACTTTATTCACTTTTGAGACCACTTAAAACCCAAACCTACCACCCAAAGACTTCCTATCCTCAGTGCTTCTCAGTTAGTCATCATGGCACACTGTCCAGCCATGTTAAAACCATGATCCAATTTTCTGTTTAAAATGCAGGCAGAATCATCCCTCAGCCCGATCTGAAAAGTTCTGAGTCTACAGGCCCAGTTAAGTACCACCCACAGAAGCTGATGCTTCAGGCATTATCTGCACCTACCAGCTGTGCAGGCTCGGCCAACTTATAACCCCTCCTTGCCCACTTGGGTTTCCTTAACTGTGAAATGGGTGAAGAAATAGAACCTGCCCAAACTGTGAAATGCAATAACCCAAGTAAAAGTGTTGACTTCGCCCAGCTCTTGGCACATGGTAAGTACTCATACGTGTTAGCAGAGTTATTAGCAAATTGTTCCTTGGGAAGAATGCTGCAGTAACAGCTTTGCCATGTTAAGAGTTAAGGCATGACTCTTCTTAAAGACTCAGGGATGGCCATCCAGTCTCATTGTGAGGTCAAGGTTCAACCATGTGGCTAAAATCAACAACAACAAAAAACACTGACATCTCTCCTGACCACGCATGCTGCCCCTTCCTCACCCATCCTGCACTGACTGTCCAAGCAAACACACAGGCTACTCGAGTCATTCAGGCATCTGCCAGGTGACAGTTTGGGGCCCTTCACCTGACCTCACAGGTCAAGAGTTTCCTTCTGAGAACATTCTGGTAGTCCTTATGCTTCATCAGAATGGGTGGCCCATGAGCATCTTGTGGTTAGATTGACCTAATGACCCTGAAACACTGGAGAGAAAAGGACAGGATGAAAGGCCGATCAAGAACCAGTAGCTCCAACACAGACCCACACACCCACACCCACAGTTGAGAAGAGCTACCTCTGAAAAAGGACTAAACATAGATGACATTTCTCTATCCATGCATTAATTCACTCACCCACACACTGATTCTTGCATACACTGTGCTCAGCCCTGTAAGAGAAGATAGGGACACAGAGATGCCCAAGAGGGAGCCCTTGTCCTTGACGAGCCCACAGTCTACTGGAGGAAAAGCCTTTCAAGAGACACACTTAGGGGGCACCTGAGTGGCTCAGTTGGCTAAGCATCCAACTTCAGTTTAGGTCATCTCATGGTTGGTGGGTTTGAGCCCTCTATTGGGCTCCATGCTAACAGTATGGGGCCTGCTTGGGATTCATTTTCTCTCTCTGCCCCTCCCTGACTCATGCTTTCCCTCCCTCTCATCCACCTCTCTCTCGTGCACATGCATGCACACAAAAGTAAATAAAGTTAAAAAAAAAAAAAAAAGAAGAAGAAGGAAAGAAACTTACCTCAGAGTGTTACAGGCCATGAGATACTAGGCTTAGGTATGAAGGACTTAAGAAAGAGGTCCAAAGAGATACAGGGGAGTGGCAGGTGCACAATGGCAGAGTGAGGGGGGCACAGGGATTCTTCCAACTATACAAGGTTCAGAAAGGCTTCAGCGAGGAGGGGATGACAGAATGGTATAAGATGTGACTGGGCCCCAAGGTTACCTTATGCGTGTGTCAAGAGCTGGACCTCACCCTGAGGGACGTGGACACTTCACACTGAAGTGTGGGCCAGAGAGTGACACACTCAGATGTGTAGTTTCTTTCTTCATTTATTAGTATTTGTGTTCTACAAGGATCCTTCTGCCGTCTTAGCCTCTTGGGCACCCTTGACTCATTCCACTCACTGGGCATCTGTGGCCATGGCTACAATCACATAAATGCTGATCCCCCGCCCGCCCGAGAGAGCAGGGGGGCTCCTCACACTTGCGTACCTGTCAGGTTTACTTAAGCTGCACAGAGAAGACAAGCATCTCCCGGGAGCCGGCCACATCTCCGCCTGCGGGAGAGATCCCTCCAATCTGCCCTCCTGGAGGCAGCACTAACGCACCACACCCAAGCCCACAAACTCCTCACCCTTCCCATAGAACCAGAGCTTTCTTCCTTCCTATTCTGGCCACCCAGGTTCAGATACTCCTCCCTCCTTCTCACATGGCCTGCTGTGTGCCCTCCTTCCCAAGTGTACCCGCCTCCCTGCTTCCTTCCCAACCCCACTGCCCCCACACCAGTTCAGACCAAGGTGACCTCTCCAGTGAACTTTCCATACTGACCCACCTGGGCTCTCTGCCACCACACATCCTCCTTCTCAGCCCGTCTTTAATTACCAAGTTACTCCCTGAGAAAGCTGGCTGACTCCATACTACCAACAGTGTGCCGAGGGCAACCGTGAGACACTCAGACCCGAGGCAGTTGGATCCCTCAGAGAGTCCCACGAGGATCTCCTTTTTCACACTCACTTAGCTAAGCCCTTCCTGGTGAAGCTATCGCCCAACCCACCTTCCACCTCCTACTGTGGCTTCTGCTCATGGTGCCTATAGGGTCAGTGTTCACCAGAAGCTTATGCCCACCTGAACCTCAGGATGTGACCTTATCTGAAATTGGGTTTTTGCAGAAGTAATGAGTTAAGATGACGCCATACTGGATTAAAATGGACCCTAATGCAATGACCAGTGTCCTTGTTAAAATACAAGCAAAACAAAAGAACAGAGACAAAGACACACAAGGAGAAAACAGACATGTGACAAGGGAGACACGGATTAGAGCCATGTGTTTAAAATCCAAGGAACGCCACAGATTGCCAGCAACCACCAGAAGTTAGGAGAGAGGTATGAAACATTCTTCCTCAGAGTTTCCGGAAGGAATCTATTCTGCCAACAGTTTCATTTGAGACTTCTCTCCTCCAGAACTATGAGAGAATACATTCCTCTTGCTTTAAGCCACCCAATCTTTGGTACTTTGTTACTATAGCCCAAGGAAACTAATACAGAGTGCCCTGTTCCACCCCGTGGAATGCTCAGTGCTCATCCCTCTGGCTGTCCACGGAGACCTTCTCTACAGAACTAGCTCCCTCTTCACTCCCCTGCAGGAAGCCATGGTGCTCTCCCATTCTCCCAATAAAAAATGTTGCCCTGTCTAATCAGTCCTGGATTTCTGGAAGCTACGCATTCCAAAGGCCATTAACAGAAGTTCAGTCACCTTGAATTACTAATTACCAACTGATGAGCTCTCTGATTTGTTCCTGTTAGGACTGAGGGCTAGTCAGAGGGATTGGTTAACCTCCTCCAAGGGCAGGCACTGTTTCATTTTATGACCACAGACTTCCCTCTTAATTCCAGCCACTATTTCCCCAGATGTACCTTTGGTCACAAGTGGAAGCAGATACATAGCGTTCCAACTCTCCTTCATTTGACCCCAAACTCCCTTTCTACACGAGTCATCCTCACCACCCATCCCATCCATCCTAACACAAGCTGAAAGTCCAGCTACATCTGAATCCCAAATAAACCCTAACACCACACTGCAACCCCTGTAGAATGCTCCACTCTATTTTCCCATCCCCTCAAATTCTTCTAGCCCTCCAAGGCCGACTCAGGAGCACCCTTTACTAAAGGTCTTTCTCCATCACAAGCCTTTGAAAATCTACTCTCTTCCTGTATGACTGATTAGGGCTTAGCTTACATCTACAGCAGAGTATGCTTAATGGGAGGTACACTGCAACAGCCTGTAAAACTCCGTCCCTTACCAGCTGTGTGACCTTGAACACATCACATCATCTCTTTGTACCTCAACTTCCCCATCTACCTAATTGGTATAACTACAGCACTGCCTTTCCAGGGTCATGAGCGATGGAGGAGATCGCACAGGTAAAGCATTTAGGAAGTCTCATCCTTAGTAACACTCAATATATACTGGTTTTATCATCATCAGACCACCATCATTAAACCTTATTTTCAAATACCTTGCATCATCTAGGAACACAGAGTTGCATAAATCCACCGCTTGCAAGGGGGGAAAAGAAAGGAATAAAAACACTCTTCAAAATTAATGCCCCTACTAACCATGAGCATTGAGCAGGTTCTTCACGTATCAAGGACAGCCTATTATTATCCTCATAAAATTCCTTTTCTTCCTAACAGATTAAAGAGCTGGGAAGATCTCATTCCCCTTGGCTTCACAAATCCCCTGAGAGAGAGGCAACAGGTAAGCACTGCTTTTTCCACTGTCCTCAGGTGTGTCAGGACAGAGACAAGCAGCAAGGGAGCCATCGCTAAAGCTGGAGGCTGCCTTCCCTCCAGGCCTGGGCCTAACGCCAGCAGGGACCACCCTCCTGCTTATTCCTTAGTCAGATGTCCTTCCCTTAGTCTGAAAACAAGTGAATATGCTGTAGGCAGTGGGTTCAAATTCAGAGCAGATTCCACATACTTGTGGATCCACATTCTCTTATTCACTCAGTCATCCAAAATCCTGTGTTAAGCCTGATTATATGCCTACAAACTCTAAGTAACAAGCAGGCTATGGAGAAAAATAAAGGTTAGAGTCAAGTTTAGACCCCTGACAACAAATGGCCAGAGCCTGTCCCCTCTGCTGAACGAGAAGGTAGAATGCTTCTAAAACTTCACAAATTTTAGTTTCTTCCTCTTGTAATTTTTTAATAAAACATTCAACTCATTTTCTAAAAGTACTTCCAAAACAAGCTAATCCCTCCAAAGCAGGAGAGTCTTTCCTACCCAAATGTAAGACCCCTCCCCCACCTCTGCTGAAGCCATTGTGCTCCCTAACCAAAGCCAGGCTGGGGTCCACACCTGGGGTGAGGACGCACCAATGAACCGGAGCCTCCCACTGTACTCTCACCGAGACTGAAACGCATCTGATCATAAAGTCAGAGGAAGGAGATATTTGTACTCTTATTCATATGGGCATTATTCCCAAGAGTCAAAAGAAGGAAGCAATCCAAGTGTCCATCAGCAGATGAATGGATCAACAAAATATGGCATATCCTACAACGGAATATTGTTCATCCTTAAAAAGAAAGGAAATTCTAACACATGCTACAATACAAATGAACCTTAAAAATATCATAGTAAGTGAAATAAGCCAGACAACACAGGCAAAATACTTTATGATTCTACTCAGATGAAGTACCCGGAGTAGTCAAGTTGGTAAAGACAGAAAGCAGAAGGGTGGTTTCCAGGAGCTCTGGCAAGGGAGGAGGGGAAGCTGTGGTTTCATGAATACGATGCTTCAGTTTGGGATGATGAGAAAAGTTCTGGAGATGGTGAGTGGTGATGGTTACAGAACAATGTGAATGTACTTAATGCCAGCGACCTGTGTGCTGAAAAACAGCCAAAATAGTCCAGGGCACCTGGGTGGCTCAGTCAGTTAAGCCCGACTCTTGACAGGTCGTGATCTCATGGTTTGTGAGATCAAGCCCTGTGTTGGGCTCTGCACTATCAGATTCTCTCCCTCTCTCTCTCTGCCACTCTCCCACTTACGCGTGTGCACGATCTTTCTCAAAATAAATAAAATGTAAAAAAAAAAAAAAATAGGCAAAATGGTGAATTTTAGGATTTGTGAATTTTACCAGGATCAAAAGAAAATAGAGGGAGAAACATCAGAGGACTTCTCCAACGCCACCGGAGGAATGTACTATGGAGGATGCTGACGGCATCTGGGTGGGTGCCACCACATCCTAGCCAGCACAAGGGTGGCTGCTAAAGCCTCACAGCCACTGCTGCCTTCTCCAAAGAACGGTCCTTGCTCAAGAGGAGCCACCCGGGATACTACTCCCCCCTCTCACCCCCAGGCGGACAGCCAGTGGCCAATGGCCAAGTGACATGGTCGTACAAAAGGCCGTTTGACTCAAGATGGAACCAACTCTGTGGTATAAATGAATGCTCTAGAGCAACCAGTGGGATCGACCTGAAGCTGGTCTCCAGCTAAGAGTGCTTCTCTGCCTAACTTTCTTCCACTGCCCTGCCCCATTTCCCTCATTCTTCTCCTGAAAGTATTCCCTCAATAACTCACTCTCACAGGAATCACCGTCTCAGGCTCTTTATTTAAAGTGTTTCCCCATCTTTTTGCCATTATTTACCCCCCAAGGAGCCTTTTTAGACAGTTTTCACCATCACTCCCCATTTTAATAGAACAAATAATTACATGTCTATTTTGTACTGTATCAATGTCTGTGCTTTTCATGTAAAAAGATGAACTTTTCACTCTCCAATAGCCCATTTCTCCCTGTTGAAGGTGCCATTGCCCCCAATGACAATGCAAGTTCTAGAGATCCCGACCTAATACAATGTGGATATGCCTACATGACTCATGTGTAGAATATGGAACTCTCCCTCAAAGCATCGAGCGCTCTGAAATGATTTCTGCTACCATTAATGCATTTTATACAAAACAAGCAACCGTCAGAGCAGCTAGTGCAAGAAAATATAAAATCTGCCACCTTCTCTGTGCCCAGGAGCTACGCTAGACCCTGGAGATAAATAAAACAATGAATAAGTTAGAACCTCGAGTCTGCCTGCATTCAGGGTAAGAGCAGACAAATAAAGGGTCCTGCAACAGCTAAGATAAAGAATAAAGCAGGGTGTGAGAGTACATATCTAGGAACGGGCCACCCTGCTCATAAACCCTGCCTTTTTGAAGCCTGGGAACCCCCTACAGAAACCCAGCGATTCAAGGAGATATCACAGGGTAACCAGGACCCGAAGAAGAGAAGGCAAAGCTACTGTCTTTACTCATTCATTCATTCGTTCATTCACTCAGCAACCATTTCTGAGCACCTACTCTAATACCCTGCACTGGACTAGCCCTTGGGATGCAATATAAATACAGCAGGAGACAGAACTAGAAAAACAGGCTCGAAACAGTCCAATCTGGGGTTGAGTTCTCTCTATGGTTCTGTCATCGTGGATAAGTTCCTTATCTGTGACATGAGAATAATGAGGAAGTATCCTCACAGGGTTGTGAGGATGACCTAAGATCATGAACAGGAGGCCAGGTAGCTCACTGTCTAACACAAAGTGCTCAAGACATACTAGTTGTTGTTTACCACTGGCCACACTTCCTTCCCCCAAGAACCTGATGCAGAGGTAATGATTAGAAGCACAGTGCTATGCGGTATCATGCAAAAATGCATCTTGTCTCCCATCTGTAGGAAATGAGTTCTTAAGGACCCAGTTTCTGCATGGCACTACCCTGTTTTGACTCCTAGCCACTCACTCTGATGGATGGAACCTTCCTTGACAAGTCCCGTTGCTCTGTTATCTGCATAGAACAAGAAAGCCTGTACTTCCAGCTCATTTGGCAAACACTGAGTAACTAATGCCTACAACTGTCACCATTTAGTGAAAGATTTAATAAACGGGGTGTTCTTCCAAGCCCAGCATCGTGAGCCAAGCTGAGGTTTCATTCCCCTCAGTGTTAAGGCTGGCATATGCCCACCAAATGGACACCAAGAGGCAGAGCATCATTTGTCAGCCACATTCAGACCCCCATCAAGTTCTGAGACCAAAGCCATGTATCCACATGATGAGATGAGGAGAATAAAAATCAACATTCTGGGGATGGTACCATCAACACTGAGTTTCAGGGGGTTATTTATTTATTATGTGATAATGGCCCGAATGTATACACTACTCCAAAATCTGCCATGAAAATTCAAACGTCTTTGTAATCCCTATTTACAAAGCACACAGAGAAATTAAAACAGGCTTAACGGAGCAGTGTTTGTGCATATTAATGAACCTAAATTCTAAATCTGGATTTTGGAAATATAAAGGGTTTAAAAGAGGATTCATTTCAGACTAATTTGCTTTTGAATATGACACTTTGCATGTCAAATAGTACAGGGGATGAGGAAATGAGGGGGGCGCTAGACAGGCATCTTAAAGCATTTACACACAAGTTATGGGGCATATGATCTTTTAAAGGAAAAGGGCCACATTCCATGTTCTACCTAAGACTTTTATGTACACATCCCTCTCTGGTCACCTGTGTCCTATTCAGTGAAGGAAAAATGATGGGTTCCACTGTGACCATTGAATCTTCCTCCTTTATAACCTGTGTAACTGTTCCCTGGCTGGTCCCACTATAATACCATCACAAGAGTGCTAAGTGCCATGGTCTTAGAATATGTACACAAAGGCCCAGGAGTGTCTGGTTCTTAGGAGACAGAGGGAGAGAGAAGGAAGTCAGCACTGGATGCAGATTCAGATGAACCCAAGTTCAAATCCCATGCCTACCTACCTTTCACTGACCACAAATTCCTTATACTCTCCTCACCTCATTTTCTGTATCTGCAAAACACAGTGGTAATTCCTACCTTTTAGGCCAAATTTATGTAGGAGAACATTAGGTATTCAAAAAGGTTATCTCCGTTCTCTTTGCTCCTCTTTGGAGCAGCACTGAATCAGGGAGGGACAAGCAGTATCTTAATGGAAGTTATAATTAAATGACTAACCAATACCCAGTGTCCTATGGTCTGTGTCTACAGGAAAGGAAAAACACATGGAAATAAAATTCCCAAGTGGGTACTGAGGGGCAGGGATGGCTGTCAGGATGTAGGTGGACAGAAGTGTCAGCGTCCTAAACGCGATGCTCTCTGGCTTGCTGCCCTCTGCATATGGCGCGTGCTACAGCCTGGCAGACCTGCAGCACGAAACAGGAGGCGAAGGTGGAGCTTGGAATGAGACCTCGTGGGTTGGACTCCAGGCTCTGCCACTTACAACAGGCTGTGCGCAAGTCCTGTCCCTTCCAGAGGTTAGCTTCCTCACCTGGAGCTGGGGACAACCACTGCACCAACCTCCCCAGCTGGGCAACTTGTGTAAGTCACCTCATGGTAGACTCCTCTAGCAACATAAACACACGACAAGGGAAGAGCCTGGGAAATTATACCCAAATCACAGAGATGCTCACAAGTAAATGCACACTGAATATCCCCCAATAGAAGTCATTCCACACCAGCACTAACAGATGTCCCCTCATCCAGAAACTGACGGTTCTAACCCCAAGCTCAAAGTGTCCCCTGTTCCGTCCTGAAGACCATCAGACCCCTTCACTCGTAGGTCCTTTCGGAGGGGGTCTGCAGATGAGCTATGTGTCTAAGGATTGGGGGAGAGGAGGGTAAGGTCCGCCTGGGAAAGCTGCACCCACAGTGCCACCTTCTCCCTGAAAACCGTGGGTGCTGCTGAGCCACAGGCTGGCAGACCCCACTGCCCATAAGAAAATTTTCTGTCTCTGCCCTTACCCTCTACCTCAGGAGAGGACATGCTTCTGGACCCTCTCTCTCCTTCCACTTGCTCAGTGTCACTGTGTCCCCATCTGCTACCTTCTTCCCTCTGGACTGTCACAGTCTCTCCACACCGCTCCCTCTGCCTCCATCAGCTTCTCCTCGGTCCCGTCTGGGGCTCATCTCACAACTGCTTGGCCTCCTCCTCCCCCTGCCCGCCCTCCTCCAATCACTTACTCCCTTATCTCCCCATCAAGCTCCTATCCTCTCTCTCTCCATCAGACCCTCACACCCCTGGCTCCCTTTTCCCCAGGGTATTTGCCTCTGTTTCACCTTTCAGGGAGGAACTGGGGTAAGGTCAGTCAGGCACAAATTTAAGGAAGCACCAAAAAACTCAGTAGTAAGAATAAACATCTTTTTTCAATGCTTATTTACTTTTGCGAGAGAAAGAGCACAAGTGGGGAAGGGACAGTGAGAGTGGGAGACACAGAACCTGTAACAGGCTCCAGGTTCTGAGGTGTCAGTACTGAACTCAATGTGGAGTTTGAACCCACAAACCATGAGACCATGACCTGAGCTAAAGTCAGATGCTCAACCAACTGAGCCACCCCAGCACCCCAGAATAAATATTGTTTTAATGTAATATTTTTAATATCAAAATTAATACAAAAAATCCATGATGAACAAAGAATCAAAAATTTGCATAAAGACAAGATGGACCCTGCACTTGTAACCTTCCGTCCTGTCTCACATTAATCCATCCCTGCTCTAAAACTATTTACAGAAACAGGCTGACAGTAATTTGATTCAGCTGCCTTAAAATATTTATCTTGGGGCACCTGAGTGGCTTAGGTGGTTAAGCATCCAACTTCGGCTCCGGTCATGATCTCACAGTTCAAGAGTTCGAGCCTCACGCTGGACTCTGTGCTGACAGCTCAGACCCTGGAGCCTATCTTCAGATTCTGTGTCTCCCTCTCTCTCTCTGCCCCTCCCCTGCTTATGCTGTGTCTTTCAAAAATAAACAGACATGAAAAAAGTTTTTAATAAATATATATTTCTTGACTGTCAAGTTTTCTGACAGCCCTTGAAAATTCTGTACTGGAGGGGGATCTCTGTGAGGGTCCCAAGCCTTTTCAAAGCATTTCCCTTTCTGCCCCTTCCTCTCTCTTTCTTTTGTTATCCCCTTCTACACTCCTTTTCCTCTCTCCATTTCAGTGAAATTGGGTCTTTCTCCCCTTTTTCCCCCCACCACAGTCTTATGCAGGCACTCTCTAACTCTGTGGGTCCTCCTCCCCACCCCCTCCTTCCTGAGACAATACTTGCACGAGGACACGCGCACACACACATACCCCAAGTCTGTCTCCTCTGGATCTCTTCTTCTCGCTCTCCTGATCCCCCTGTGGCTGAGTTTCTCTCTCCCTCCTCTGTCACGCTCTGGGTCTCTCCTCATCTTGCCTGCACCTGTGGCTATCCCAAGTCCTAGCACCACCAAGGGCACCGAAGGACAGACAGGACTCCTCCTGGCTGGAAAACAAGACTCAGAGGGAAGAGCTCCAAACTCCATCGCGTCTCAGACCTCCAGATCGGCGGCCATCTGCCAGCACTCCTGTCAAACTCATCCTGAGCAGAAATGCCCTGTGTCCCAGAAGTAGGCGAGCAGGCAGCTGGCGGATGCTCGAGTCCCCGACCCCATGGACGCAGACAGGAGCACAGGGGCAAAGCCCAACAGAGAAAGCCCGATGGCAGGAACTAGGCACACTGAGGCTATAGAGGACACAAATTCCCCCAGACAGGGCAACTCACTCTCCATAAGGACAGCAATGAAGAAAAGCGAGCAATGAGAATTTGCCCACTGTCTCTGGATATACCCGGAGCCATCATTTCCCATGAATTAATCCTACGCTCTCCTTAGATATGATTATTTCTGCAATGCAAGGGCCTAGCCTATATATAGTTCAGAGAGGTTGAGTGATTTGCCCAAGGGCTCACAGCCTGATTCAGCCCAAGACTTCTAACCCCCAGTGTTGAGGGGATCATGAAACTCACACATTAAATTTTTTAAATCTCACCTAAAAAAAAGAGGGGGTGTTGTTTTGCAAAAAAACACCATAAACAGGACTCAAACAAAGTGGGGAAGAACATCTGGAATCTACAGGACAAAATTGGTTACGTGAGGAGTGCCTATCCAGCCACACAAAACTCCAGTAACCTGAAAGAAAAATCAGAAGGATATAAACAGCAATTTATTGATAAGTATTTATACAAGGCAAATAAAAAATTTCAACTAAACCTGTAAGATATCATTTATCAACTATTGATTAGTGACGATTAAGTACCATAATCAAGAGCTGGGAACAATTACAGCATGGATGAGAGTGGACATTGCTCTTACCCCACTCAGAAATTTGGCAATATTTATCAAAATTTGAGGGATGCCCGGGTGGCTCAGTCGGTTGAGCAGTCTTCTCTTGATTTTGGCTCAGGTCATGATCCCAGGGTCACAGGATTGAGTCCCACATCAGCCTCTGTGCTAATATCACAGAATCTGCTTGGGATTCTTCCTCTCTCTGCTCCACCCTCGCTCAAATGCACATGCATGCTCTCTCTCAAAATAAACGTTTAAAAAAAATCTGGGGACACCTGCGTGGCTCAGTTGGTTAAGTGTCTGACTTTGGCTCAGGTCATGATCTCACGGTTCGTGGGTTCGAGCCTCGCATCAGGCTCTATGCTGACAGCTAGCTCAGAGCCTGGAGCCTGCTTCGCATTCTGTGTCTCCCTCTCTCTCTCTCTCTCTCTCTGCCCCTCCCCTGCTCATGCTGTCTCTATCTCTCAAAAACAAGTTTAAAAGAAAAAATTTTTAATCTGAAATGCACACTTTTAACCCACCAATTCCATTTTTAATAATTAGTTCCCATGGAAATACATGCACACACAGGTAAAGGTGATTCATCTTTCATTGTTTAAGGGGGGGGGGGGGATGAAACATTCCAAACATCCTACAACTAAGTACTGAATAAATCACAGTACATCCAGGCAATGGATACAATACAGCACAGCCAATTAAACAAGGAGATAGAGCTTTATGAACCGTCAGGGAAAGGTACTCCCAAGAAAAAATGGAGGGGTGTTTGGGTAACTTAGTCTGTTGAGCACTCAAGTTTTGATTCGGGCTCAGGTCATGACCCAGGGCTGTGGGATGGAGCCCAGCATGGGGCTCCAGGCAGAATGTGGAATTTGGTTAATACTGTCTCTCCCTCTGATCCTCCCCCACTCACGCACTCTCCCTAAATATTTTTTAAGTAGAAATTATAGATACCATGGTCCCTTTTAAAAATGTGTGTGTCTGTGAGTATGTGTGAGTGAATCCAGGGCATGTGTGTCTTTATGTACAGAAACAAGACTGGGAGCACAAACAGGCCACAGTGGCTGCACTGGAGAGGGAGGGCTGCCCAAGACTCACCTTTCCCTTCAGGCACTAACCTATTTACATGTGCACCTCGAGTACCTGTTACTTCTGTTTTCATAGGAAAAACAAGATCTCTGTAGCAAAAAAGGAAAAGGAGCGAGGATGGATGTTTTGAACAAAGAAAGTACCTTTTCCCTACCTCAACCCCCCTGTGCTTCCCCCGCCCCCCACAGAGGAGAGCAGCCTGCCCTAAGGGTGCTGCGAATCTGAGATACTTCTCTCTCCTAGAAGAGCCATGTGGCATACGCTGATTTGCAATTAAATTAAACCTAATTATGTTTTGAAATTTTCAAGGAACCAGGACACATTTTGAATCAAAGCTAGAATGGCTTGCCATTTATGTATCAAAGGTCTACTTCCTGATTTGTGCACCCTCCTGAGCACAGGAGTCCTGTTAAAGATGACAAGGTCTGGGGGACCTCTGGGGGCTCAGTCAGTTAAGGCCTGGATGTCTGGTTTCCGGCTCAGGTCATGAGCCTCACACTGGGGGTGACAGTGCAGAGCCTGCTTGAAATTCTCCCCACCCCACCCCCACCACTCCACTCATTCTCTCTAAAAATAAGCAAACTTTTAAAAAAGAAAAATGACAATGTCCGGGCCCCTGGGTGGCTCAGTCAGTTGAGTGTCCAACTCTTGATTTCCGCCCAGGTCATAATCCAGGGTCATGGGACCCCTAGTGAGAATGAACCTGGCTTGAGTCTCTCTCTCTGCTTCTGCCCCTCTCCCCAGCTTGCTTGCTTTCTCTCCAAAATAAAAATATTTTTTTTAAATGATGAGGTATATTTCACTGAAGAATCCATCGTAGGCAACCCCTCAGGGTTAAGTGACAGAAGCAAAATTTGAACACAGGTCTGTTGGGCAGTTTAGCTCATCTCCACCCAACACCAGGTCTGAAGCTGACCAGATACCCCAGGCCACTGGCAAAACCAGACTCAAAGGACACTGAGCAGAAATTTACTCTGAGGGGCACCTGGACGGCTCAACCAGTTAAGCATCCAACCTCAGCTCAGGCCATGAACTCGTGGTTCATGAGTTCAAGCCCTGTATTGGGCTCTGTGCTGATCGCTCAAAGCCCGGAGCCTGCTTCAGATTCTGTGTCTCCTTCTCTCTGTTCCTCTCCTGCTCGCACTCTTTCTCATGATCTCAAAAATAAAGATTTAAAAATTTTTTAAAAAGCATGCTCTGCGCACCACTGAAACCGAGCCCACATGGTAAGTATCTACTCAGGGTAGACTGTAAGAGCCTGACGGACTGAGCCAGAGAGGGTACACTCCCCTCATGCAAACCTCACCTTTGCCAGGTCGAGATCAGAGAGACCACCGAGAGAGACCTAAGGAGGCATGCCCTGAATACGCCTCAGTCTGTTGAAGGCACGACAGCTGTCACAGCTACGTATGTGCCTATAGAACATTCTACAATTTTCCCTCGAAGGTAAGAACCTGTTCTGTTTGCCTACAGCCCACTCTGGAGCCTACTCAGCCCTTGCAATCCAAGAATGGATTTCAATTCAGTTGAATGGAACAGGTCACCCTCCCAGGAGGGCAGGGAACCAGGGCCTGGTGACAGGTTCCCTGGTCTGTTTTCCATGGGCCTTCCTAGATGTGAAAAGGCGTTTTGGACACGCTAGCTGATTCACCAGAGTCCTTTCAAGGCCTACGCCTAATAGAGAAGACACAGCTAAGGGATTCAGATAAAAGCGGCAGTGTTACTAGATATTAACCTTAACACCTGCACTCAGCTCTAACAGACACCAAAATAGCATGCCCTAAACAACTGGGGTTTCAGTTTTCTCACACAACAAGAGGTGTAAGGGGTAAAAAACGGCTGCTGGCATGGAGTCCCAGACTTGAGGCTGAGATCTTGCAATCCTGTCTTGCTCCTGGTATCCTCATTGTCACAGGGGACTGCTCCACCTCCAGGACGGTGGCCCTGTTCCCATCAGAAAGCAGCAGAGCACAGCACAAAGGGGTGTGAGCCAGCCATGTTGGAAAACAGAGACCGCTTTCTTGGAAACCGACAGGCTCCTGCCACCTTATTGGCCAGAATCATGTCACATGGTTATTCATCCCACAAATGCGGCTGGGACATTGTCGCTTTAAAACTTGACACGTTATCCAACAAATTCAGGATTAAGAATGGATATTAAAGAAGCAACATGCAGCATCCATCTTAGGAGATACTGTACAGGAATAACTTTGTAAACCCATTAATGCACTAATGAGGGAGTGGGTGGCATGGGAGTTTGGAAAGTTCTGGAATTGGGGGCAATGAACCCAATATTTGCACTGGAGGGACGTTCTCACATGACTCTTCCGACACAAGAAAGGCAAATAAGCCTTGCACTTACGGCCTTCCATGGTGTCCCCAAACAGTCATGTCACCAAACCCCAAATGGGGTGGATACCAGAGCCAGGTGAGAAAGGGCAGGAACAGACCAGGTAGTGAGAGGCAAAGATGCCAGGAGGTCAGCAGATGAAGAGTTTGACTTCTGTCTACCTGGGGCCTGTTTTTGGAGATTTGGCAATGTGGCTACACTGGACCCAGGAGGAGGTTCCTTAAAGCTAAGACCAATCTATAAATGGACTATTTGATGCCCCAGGGTATGAAGAATGCCCAGCCATGGCAAAATGACATAAAGCAAAGGCCATCACAGCACAGGGAGGGTCCCTGCTGCCTTTCAGGCACTCTCTTTTCAGAGGAGAAAGGATACTCTGACCTTGTCATGGGCAGCTTCATGCTGAGAATCATTTCCATACCTGATGATTACTGAGAGCTCTCCAATGTTGAGTCTCTAGGACCAGCCCCGGCCCTGTCTAAAGACTGCCCTACAGCGCCAAACAGAGCCAGCTTCCCAAACAAGGTTGATTTCTCAGCTTCTGTTGCTTAAATAACTGACCTATTTTACACATCATGACTTTGATGGGACCCCAAGCCTCCTCCCCAGTGTTTGCTGGCTGCAGGCTCCAGATGGACGACTACAATCAGTCCACAAAGGGGTGGCTGCACCACACAGCTCACGCTGCTCCCTGCACCGCCTGCA
This sequence comes from Helogale parvula, assembly GCA_004023845.1. Classification (NCBI taxonomy): domain Eukaryota; kingdom Metazoa; phylum Chordata; class Mammalia; order Carnivora; family Herpestidae; genus Helogale; species Helogale parvula. Next base: position 35,544 of record PJEM01009883.1, on the reverse strand, counting down.
TGCAGGCACGAGGCGCCAGGTCTGCGGCCGAGCCACCTGGAGGAAAACCAAGTGCCTGTCCCTTCCTGACACACACACCAAGGCATGCTCTTCTGGGAGCCAAACCCCAGACCCACTCTGGCCTGCCTTCCGGCTCACACCAGCCCCAGAAAGTCTGTTTCACTTCCCAATTTCATCACCTGTCTTCCCAAAAGAAAAGGAGACATGTGGGCACCCCATGCCAACTGGTTACTTGGCACCTTTTCATCCCGATGTTCTTTAAACATTTGTCAAAGTCTATGTAGAGGACAAGCAGAGAGCTGCCTGAGCAATGACCCAGTGGCTAAAGGCTGCCTCGCTTCTCCTCCTGTGCACTTTGTCCCCAGCCCAAACTCACATCCCTTTTTCTAGCGCAGAACCCTACAACTGCTCTGACCCCTCTCCTTAAAAACGTGGCTTTAAGGGCTGCTTTTTCTTAAATGAGATGGCCCCTTGGCCTCACTCTGTACCCCATCCAAGGGTTGGTTCCCACCCTGCACAGCTGCCCCCAGAGACAACCATTCTGGTAAATACAGGTGATTTTCTATCACCTTTTGTTCCCAGGGATGCTTAGTGCCCCTGGACCACGTGGCATCTCAACTCTGCTGCCAGTCACTGGAGGTGGCCCCAGGGACCAGCAAGCTCTCCAAGTGAGAGTCTTCACAGGCGTGCTGCAGGGAGCTGGAGAGTGAGCAGAGTGGTTTTGGCTCCAGCACCGGGGAGAACGCTGGCTCTGCCACAGGCTGCTGTGCGAATGTGGGCAAGCTACTTAACCTCTCTGTACAACAGGGCAATATCAGAGCTTACCAGACAGGGCTGCCGTGAAGATCACAGGACAGCGCGTGGATAATGTTCATTTCGGCGCCAGGCACACAACTGCAGCACTGGTAGGATTTAGTATTAGTACTGGAGGTGGTAAACAATGACTCTAGAACATTCCCATGTCAATCAAATATGCAACCAAAACTGCTTAAGATACAATTACAGACTTCCATAGAAATACTGTGCTGCCTGGTGTCCAGTATCAGACCGGCAGAGCAGGAGACGTTCTTGGAACATCTGCCGTGCCTTTTCTCAGGCCACGTCCTACAAGGCTGCCACAACTTCGAACCTACCAACTGCGCTAGCTCCAGGTCCCACCCGCCTCTCCCGCCAAACCACCCCCTCCCCCAGGAGAGCAGACTCTGCAGCTTCGCAGGGCTCCTCTGGGGGCCAGGATCTCACACATTCTCATCTCTGACCTTTTGTACATGCTATTCTCTTGCTCTTCTTTGCCGCCCTGAACATTTTAAAACTCTTGTGAAGATCATCCCGACACTACCACCTCAACAACACCTTCTCCTGACTGCCGCAAACACAGCCAGAACCTCTGTGATCCCCAAATCTCTGCTGGTGCGTGTATCCAGACCCCTCATTTACAGGGTGACCTGCTCTCCCACCAAACAGAGGTCCTCCGGGTGGATACATCATTAGCTCACCATGCCTGACACTTACTAGATAACTTTGCACGTTTTCTGATTGAAAATAAGAAGTGTCAGAGCTAAACCTCACTTGGCTCACGTACACACACACCAACAGCCTCTAACGAATATTTCAATACAACAACAAACTAGAAAATACAACATTATCAAAGGGTTCAATAAGTCAAAGAACCTAATGTTTAGAAATTAGTCCATCCTTTTACCCTGATGGTGAGAATCTTAGTGCATTAGCTCACCATGCCTGACACTTACTAGATCACTTTGACCTGTGTGGCATTCAGCATTATACAAAGCACCTGGAAATGGAGAGGCTCCCAGGGGTGGGAGACACCGTCACAACATCTGGCCTAATTCTCCGGGTAAGACAGGCCTCCTCTATGCAAACTCCACACCTGGAGGTCCTCTGGCCTAAAAACACCCTGCACTCAAGAATTTCCAGTCTTCTGAAACAATCCCTAATATTTTCAGAGGTTTCTGACCACATAAAGGTACCCTTCTTATGCTGAGTTAGAATTTGCTTCCCAGGACTTTTCCTCCAATCAGTCCCAGGATTTCTTTCAGGAACACACAAACCTTCCTCAAGGCAGTCTGTCAAAATTCTATTGACAACTACAATGTCCTCTCCAGTCTTTTCTCCTCCAAGTGACCCACCCCCAGTACTTGGTCCCCCCTCCCCTCTGACTTGGATCTCCGTCCTCTGGCCACTTTGGGAACCCACCCTCGGAAGAACACTGCACTGCCCATCTATGAGTGATGCCAACAAGGGTAAGGAGACCGTGTAAGGTAGGCGCCTGTCCAGGAGAACAGGAGTCACTGCAGTTGGGTATGTCAGTCTTCCAGAATACAATCCCATACTGCCTCATGCCAGGGACTGACCTGTGTCCCCCAACATTCATATGCAGAAGCTCTAACTCTTAGGACCTCAGAATGTGACTGTGTTTGGAAACAGTGCCTTTAAAAAGGTGACTAAGTTAAAAATGAAGCCATTATAATGGGCCCTAATCCAATCTGACTGGTGTCCTTACAAGAAAAAAGAGACACGGGCTGCATGCACAGAGAGGAAAGACCATGTGAGAACACAACTAAAGGGTGATCATGTGACAGCCAAGGAGACAGCCTCAGGAGAAACCAAACCTGCCCACACCTTGATCTTAGACTTCTATCCTCCAGAACTTGGAAGAAAGGGGTTTCTGCTTCAGCCACCCAGGCTGTGGTATTCTGTGATGGCAGCCAGTGCAAACTAATGCACTAAGGACATACGTTAACTCATGTGTATCATCTACACAGCTCCAATAGCACTTGAGTTACCAATTACTCTGGCCAAGAGGTGAGTAACAAGACATTTTCTATAATAAATCTCAGAGCCAGTCTGCTCCTTTTCTGAACTTTAAAGGAATGGCACACCAGCCCCATCACTGCTTCATCCCAATATTTTCCTTCTCTAGGAAATGGTGATTTCTCTGTTAAAAGTGAAAGGGCCTTACATGACACAGGCCAGAACTGTTTGAATTAGGATCTTGGAGGGGGAGGGTTATTTGGTTTTTTAAGGGATTTTTTTAATGTTAATTTATTTTTCATAGGGAGAGAGAATGAGTATGGGAGAGGCAAAGTGGTGGGGGGTGGGGTTGTAGAGAGAGAATCCCAAGCAGGCTTCACACTGCCAGCACAGAGCCTGATGTGGGGCTTGAACCCAGAAACCATAAGAGCATGACCTAAGCTGAAATCAAGAGTCAGATACTTAACTGACTGAGCCACCCAGGTGGCTCTAAGATCCCTATTTTAATGCAACGTGAAAGGGAAGCAAGAATAGCAAGTTCTGAGGGGCACCTGGGTGGCTCAGGCAGTTGAGCATCTGACTTTGGCTCAGTGATCTCACTCCTTGTAAGTTCAAGGCCCATGTCGGGCTCTAAGCTGACCACTCAGAGTCCTGGAGACTCTTTTGGATTGTGTCTCCATCTCTCTACCCCTACCCTGCTCACAGTCATCTCTCTCTCAAATATAAAACATTTTTAAAACTTAAAAAAATAAATAAGTTCTGAAAGGGCATCCTTTAAACTCTCATTCCTGTGCCTGTACCACCCATGAACCAGAGAACAGAGGTCATGCCCCCGGTCACCATACATGGATTTGCTCCAAGCTGCTGTCCTTCCTCCACACTGCTGACCTCAGGCTCCCTCACAGATGCTGCAGGGCACAGGCATTCCTTCCAGGTTCCTCTTCTGCCCTTGCTTTGCCATTGAACTTGATGTACAGCGTTATCTCCCTAGAAACAAAGCCCACATCCAAACTTCTCCAAACTGTCACAAGTAACATGCCCTCTCTTATTCAATGCACTAGAACCCTCTACCATCCTACATGGTCATCACTCATGGTTTATCCCAGTCCTGGAAGAAGGAAGTGAATGTTATAAAGCGGTTCCCTTTTTAAAATGACTTTAGTGTCCCATACCCAGGGGTCTGGTATCTCAGGGAAGGCACACTGAAGTCATCAAGTATCCCCAAGGACAAAGAGCAGCGAGAGGTCTTAGACCACCAAAGGAGATGCTGAGTGCCTGAGCAGCCTATAGCTAAGGCAAGGCACACATCCCTAAAGGCTAAAGGCAAAGTGAATCAAATTAGATGCAAATAAATGCCTTTGGAGCAGCAATGCCCAATCTAAGAACAAGGAGAGAACTGGAATCAGGAGCCAGGCCAGGGGGAATCATGGAAATATATGAAGAGAATGGCAGTGGATGGTATGAGAACCCAGAGAGCCATGAAGACATGGAGTCAGGCTTCTCAAGGTCATTTTCCTATGCATCACCTGAGTCCTCCGCCAACAACGCTGTGCACCTTCAGGTCAGAACAGGAAAGGATGAGAGCAAGGCAGTCATCCATCAGTGCCTCCTCTCAGCTGCCTGCAGAAAGGGGCAAGCTTTGAATTCCGTCTCCAAAGCACAAGATTTGTCTTGCTGCAGTTCTCAGCTCCCTTCGCTATTTATTCTACCTTGTGACTGATTGGAACACGTCTTTAAAAGGGCATTTTTCAAAGCCATGATGGTACAGTAGTCATGTTGTCTGGCCCTGACAGTTCCAAACAAGTTACGGGCCCAGAAATTACATGAAGCAGCCGTCCATCAAATGTCTCCATGGTCCATCGACTGCTTGTGAGGCAGCGTGAAGTCGTGCATACACAAGCCACCAATGGGCCAACCGGAAGTGCTTTCATCACTACCACAAGCAGCAGAGACTTTGGATGCACACCCAACTTTGAGTTTCTGGAAAGGAAGCAGATGCACCATGCAAAACTTCCTTCCCACACCTAGTATGTGGCAGACTGACTCCAAAAGACCCTGGGGCAGTTAGCCTGGAATACCACCTGTGTTCTCCATTTCATTCTGTGGTATTTTGGGTTATCGTTCAAAATAGTAGTAAGCGTCTAACTCATCCCACCCCACTGAGATTAGGCTTGGTGATGTGATTTGGGGTGCTTCTCCCTGAAGGAAGATTAGACATCCCTGTCCTAGTGACAGGAGGCTTGATTTCTGGCAGCTACAAGATGGAAGGTGAAACATCTGCATCCTACTGAACTTGGCAATGGTTACGGGACGGGCTGTGTTCCCTTAAACATGGACAAACGCACATCATTGCCAGGTAAAGCTTAAGATCCTTCTCATGATCTTCTCTGTTCCACAGACCACCTGTTTCCCAGGCAGAGGCTGTTTCATCAGCCTGAGCAGCAGGCCATGTAGTGTAGTGTAAAGCCACAGCTAATCCTTGATGGATATGCAGCATGAATGAAAACAAACCATTGTGGTTGCAATTGACTGTGGTCTGGGGATCATTTACTATTGAAGGATGGCCAGTATATCCTAACTGAAATACCTTCTTCTTGGTCTCTTTTTTTCCTCCACCATTTATCAGGCGCTTCTATGAATTGAATGCCATCTGTGAACTAAGAACCTTTCCTGAATTGAGCACCTCGTATGTGGCAGTCTGGTTGGTCAGGAAGTGCAAATAAGAGATGTGCAGGATGGAAAGGGGGTGAAGTGATAGATAGATTCTGATACACTGTGCCAAGTGCTGGAACAAGATGCATAGAGAAAAGGGTAAAGCAAGACCATATAGACACCCAACATATATAGTGAACTACAAGCATGGTTGATGGACTCTGAATTTCAGAGGAATTCTGACCAAGAAGAAAAGAAATGACAGAAAATGAGACAAGGAGATTTCAGGCAGAGAAAAATCCATGTGCAAGGACATGAACATGTACCTCTGCTGTTCAGTGAGGATGGAGCTTAAGATAAACAGATAAAGATTTAGATAAAATAATCCTAGAAAGATCAGAATCAGCTTGGAAAGAACCTGGAAAGCCATGCCGAGCTGGTGTGACTTCACTTTGGGGGTTATAAAGAAACAAATGAAGCTTTTAGGGCAGAAATGGAAGTGATCTTCCTGCTGGTGGGAGGCAGTGTGGCTAGGGCATGTGACTAGTTTTAAGTCAGAAAGAAAGGAGCTTACTCTGGGTAAAATAATTTTAGAGAAGAGGCACCTGGGTGTCTCAGTCCGTTAAGCCTCTGAATTCAGCTCAGGTCATGATCTCACAGTTCTTGAGTTCAAACCCCACATGGACTCTGTGCTGACAGCTCGGAGGCTGGGGCCTGCTTCTGATTCTGTCTCCCTCTCTCTCTGCCCCTTTCCCACTCTCACTCTCTAAATAATAAGCATTAAAAAAAAACTTAGAACAATCATAACAGCAAATCTCAGAGGAAGGAAAAGTTCATTCTCCTTCTTAGATCAACTTCCCTGGGAAACAAATTCAGAAGGAGGTGACATTTCCAAGCAAGATGTCTAATGCAGAGGGTTCTTGAGAACATCACCTATAAAGGAATGAAGGAAACAGGATGAGGCAGAAGGAGAAGGTGAGCTACTGTGTAGTTACAACAGAGGCCTCAGCTGCTCAGCCAAGGAACTCTAAACCTTGGACAGCCCATCTGAGTTGAGGCAAAGGTAGAAGACCTTGTACCATGACATCAAATAGCCTTCAGATGTGGATTCCCCCAGGCAAGGGGTGTCATCTGGGGCAACGTACCTCCCGACCCAGAGGGCAATTATGGGAAAGGACTCAGCTTTCAGCATCAGCAGCAAACGCTCTCAGCGGCTGGGGAAAGGATGCCTCAGTCCTGAAGAGGGAAACAGAAGATTCCAGCATGGGACACAGCCAGCATCCACTACTGGCTGGGCACTTACTGTAGGCCAGGAATTGTACTAAATAATTCTTGGTGTTTTCTCTTTTAGCCATCTGCATGCCACTGTTTATAGTAGGTTCTATTAGGACAGACAAGAAAGTTGAGGCTCAGAGAGGTTACGTGGTCTGCCCAAGCAACAGTGCAATGAGACAGAAATTCAACTTCGGTGGTTTCTGCGTCTGAAGTCTACATGCTCACTGTATCCACTAGTGTTTACATGGCAAAGGCCAGTACGAAGGCAGGCCAGAGTGATCAAAGGGACAACCCACAGGACTCTCTGGAGAAGGACACCTCCTGTGCCCTGTCATGGGTTCTCAAACACTCCTCGTCCGAGTGGCGGGATGCTGAGGTCCACCTCATCCCATTAAAAGTCTCCACACCAGGCAACTCTACCCCCCAGAAAGAGACCCTCTTTCTCTGCTCCAGCCGAGGCAGAGCTTGCCTTGGAGGAGAACAAACATTTGTCTCCGTGAAGAGTGGGCAACAAGTCACATTAGGTCTGGAGAGAAATGGCCAAAACTCATCACAGGCACCTTGCATGAGAACTCTGTGCCAGCCTCATCCCATTCCTGCTGCTCTCTCATAAGAAAAACTAAGGCTTGGAAAGTGGGACTCCCTGCCCAAAGATCACACACCTGTGTGTGGTCAGCTCAGAATTCTGTGCTTTCCTCCTGGATACCTTCAGTGCAGAGTTAAGTAAAACTCAAAATCCAGTGCCTCAATCACACTGTCCACATTTCAAGTCCTTAGGGGTCACACGTGGCTGCTGGCTCTAGTGGCAACTCCAGCAGGTAGGTCAGTTAGAGAAGAACATTTCCATCATTACAGAAGATTCCAATGGGAATGTTAAAAAGGGGCTGCTTTGGAGTCCTGGAGGAAGCAACATTCCCTCAATGATGATCCAGATTTTCTCCATGCCCCTCACCCACTGCCCCAAATCTTTTCATAGAAAAAACAGTGGCAAATAAATCTAATGAACCTGAGGGGAGCGGGGGATGTATGTAATTAATCCAGAAGGGAGAAGGCAAACCATTTTTGTACCTGTTTATGTTCACTTGATAAACAGAAAAAAGCTAATGACTCTGTAGTTCCTGGAAAGTCCACAGGGAAATTGGAATCTCTTATCTGAGCCCCCTGCAGAGAAGCAAGGCCGGTGCTCTGAATCTCTCCTGAGATCAAAGAGGATCTGTGCATGTTATTAAGCAAATTTCCTCTCCTTCCCTCCCCTTTCCAAGTCTCTTGATGTCAACAGACTGGCCTACATTAGCGGGCCAGCGAGGAGGGAGGCTTTCATTCCACAAAACTAATAAAATCAAAATAGTTGCAGCTAGATATCCACCCCCTTCCCAGGCACCCTCCCCCAATCACAAATTCTGGATGTGTGGTACAGAATCACGGGACCTCAGGAGGCTGGACCAGTGACGCTCCATCTGTAAAATTCATGTCAAGACATTGTGTCCTTAAACCTGAACTAACTGGAACGCCTGTGTAGGGGCCCCTGAGAGTGCCTCTCAGGAAGATGGCTCTATTTTCAGGCACCTGTGAGTGTCACAACAGTGGGCACATTTCTCCTGTATCCACATCGGCCACCTTGTAACCCCTGCCCATGTCTCTTGGGTCACCCCTTGGGGACTCAGAGAACAAGTCCAGATCTATAAGACAGCTATTTTGAAGAGTTAATTATGTCCTCTTGAGTCTTCCTTTCTTCCCCTTCCAATATCTCCAGGTCTCTCTCCTGGTCTTCTCAAGAAGTGGCTTCTAGATACTTCCCCACCCCAGCATCCCCCTCAAGCTGCGTCTCTACCTCCTCCTGAGATCTCCATTTGGGACCCAGCCTACAGGTAGACCTTACTGACCTCTTCACCACCAAGAGAAGAAATGAAAACAAAGGCATGGTAAATCGCACCCTGAGATGCACTGCCTTAGGGACCTGCTCCTCAGACGGAAGCCCACCTGCTGGGCATCCACTCCAAGATCCTGCCCCGCCTCCCATAAAAAAAGGCCAGGTTAGGATGGAGCCACATTAATTAGTTATACATTGAAAGCTATTACCATAATAATGAAAAGATGAGTGAACGGAAAAATCACCTTTCACAGTGGTATTTACAAAAGAAAGATTAATAAGGTAATTTTACCCCCAAATCTACAAAAAGCTCAGCAGACAGAAGAGAAGCAAAGGCAGAGAGAGGGCATCTGAATCCCCTCCTGGACTCCAGCTTCCCGGGTCGGTTGAGGGCTGAGTACTGGAACAAGTTCACAGGGAAGCCACCGTCTAATCTGCTGTCCCTGGGCAGGATCCAGGGCGGCCCCTCAGACTCCTCACCCCACTGGGCAGCCTCACCCACCCCTGCCACCCGAGGCACATCCCTGTGAGTCATCAGGAAGGATTCAGACCACCCTGCTAGTGTGAAGGACAAACCTCTCCCAGGACCTATAGAAGGTCGGGGATAGGAAGGACAACTTGCACACTGTTCTCCCCATTTTACAAGGCATGAGACAGGCTCACGGGAAGGAGGTAGGGAACACGCCACAACTTCACAGCTGGGAGAGGGAAGCCGAAATTCAAGGCAAGGCTTCATGAGCTCTGCCCTCTACACCATACTGCCTGAGGCACACCCGCCAGGCAGAAACTCTTTGCAGAACACAGGCATGCCTGGCCCTGAGACCCTCAGAGCCAGAAAGGCCATGGAGGTCCCCCAGGCTGGCACATTCATTGTGCCAACACATTAAAAGAAAAATTACAGTGAGAGGGGCGCCTAGGTGGCTCTGTCAGTTAAGCATATGACTTGGGCTCAGGTCATGATCTCAGTGCAGGGGTTCAAGCCTCAGACTAGGCTCGCTGCTGTCAGCACACAACCCACTTTGGAACCTCTGTCTCTCCCTCTCTCTCTGCACCTCCCCCACTCATGCTGTCAAAAATAAACATTTTTTTAGAAAATCACAGTGAGACGATGTCTAGACAGGGTCACAGTGCTCCCAAGCCTTCCACTCCAAAAACACCTCCACAGCCATGATTCAGAGCAGCTTGTAAAGAAGAGAGAGGAAGTTAGAGACCAGCACCCCTGAGTTTTCTATGAGCACAAGCCGTTCAACCTCTGCGCCTCACTTCGGCCTCACAGAGGGTTTGGGAAGATTGGCCAGGGGTCAGTCAGCTTGTTCCGTAAAGGCCCGAGAGTAACTACTTCAGACTGTAGACTCTGTTCTCTGTCACAAGTACTGAACTCTGCTCCCTGAAAACAGCCCCTGGTGGCTGAGCCCCAATAAAACGTTTTATAAAAAATAGGCTATGAGCTGGATTTGATCTGTAAGCCAACCCAATATAGGTCAAGTCAGCAGCACATGCTAAGTCTCAATAAATGATAGCTATTCTCATAATTATGCTCCATATTACTGCTTTTATTACCTTTTTACTAGGTTATAGTTGAAGGTCATCCAGCTGCAAGAGGCATGTGGACCCAGACCCACAGCTAAAGAAGCAGATTAGGAGGAAGGGGAAGGACAGCTGGTCAGTCAGGACCCCACACGCCCTCACTGCCAGAGGAGGCCCCATTGGCTGATAAAGGGTGGGCTCTGCTCTAAGAAATCCCCTAAGCCTGGACATGAAGGGGGCACTCCAAGCTGACACTGGCCTCCACCATGGCCCCTAAGGGCCTCAAAGGCTTTCACTTATTCCACTTAGTTTTCTCTGGGCCAAGCACTTTTTTAAGCATTCTATGGATCTCAAGAGAGGGAAAACGGAGCCAAGAGAGGGAAGCCACTCTCTGGTTGGCTAGGCTTGGGTACCCAGTTGCAGCCCTGAGACCACGAAAGCAAGACCAGGCCTCTCAGCCTGTCCTTACCCCTCTGCCGTCCAGACCAAAGCAGGCTGTTTCAGCGTGTCACCCTGTGAGCAGAACCTGAGAGGCAATAAGAACACGTCCTACCTCAAAGCCGCCCAGGAAATGAGCCCAAACCCTAACAGCACTTAAGAGTTTCAAGGTACATTCATGTGTCTGGGAGTCTGTGAAATCTCTCTGCCTAGAACTTGCCTTTCTACAGCAGGGGTCAGCAAAACTAGTTCTGGAAAAGACCAAATATTTTTGAATGTGTGGGACATAGGATCCGTATGCAACTGTTTGACTCTGCACTGTAGCAGAGAAGGTACAAATAACACACAAAAGCATGGATATGTTCCAACAAGACTATTTATCACAACAGGTGGTAAAGCCTCTAGGTTTGGCCACCAGCCTGTCCTGGTCTGGATGGCACAGAACAAGCGTTCTTTGTGACTCACCCTTAGTTCTGCACATCAATATTGTAGGTACTCTAATGATCCTTTCTGGAAGGAAGGAGGGGATCTGTGCTCAAACACCAGATGGTTTAAAGATAACAGCTTAAACTAGTTTAAAAAATTGTTTTTAATTTAAGGATTACTGTCAAAATATCGGATATTCCTGTAACAGAACTCTGCTTTGGGAAGTAAGTGAGTAAATAAATGAAGAAATGAATGGCTTAAACAGTCTAGTCCTGATGCATCCTTAGGTGTTTGGATAGGGAAGCCTAATGATCAAGGGCAAAGAAGCTCAATACCATAGAAGAAAACAGAATCCGGAGTCCACCGAACAAATTTTAATTGCTCTCTGGTTTCAAATCTCTTTCCCATACTCACAGCAGGCCACCCACTTGAGGGAAATTCCAGGTAAGAGAGGTTTATTGAAAATTTACCTGGCATCACCGTAATTTAAGAGAGTAATATTCATGCTCATGTCTGGAGGCTGAGGGTGGAAAGGTCTGCTCAGAACTCTAATGTCCAGCAGATACTCCCCAGGACCAGCAACCGCAGCCAGTAATTCCCAATCATTTGGGTTCCACTCAGTTTGTCCCTGAAGTCCTGGGAAGGGGCCTAACCCCAAGGACAAAGATAAAGGGGCTGGGAGTAAAAGCTCCTCTTGGGATCCTCCTTGGGAATAAGGACATTGTGTTTTATGCTATGACACATATTATAAAATTGAATGAGCTCATCAGGTGGATCTCATGTCACTTTATTTTTATATTACACCCCCAAAAAGGAAAAGAAAAAAAAACAGTGTCTTAAGCAAAATTAAAGAAATGCAACCTCACCCCTATTATTCAATTTTGGTGGGAGGAAAGTTTTGTGAGAGTATGGCAGAGACAGAAGAGAAAAAAAGAATTTCAATTGTTTTTAAGAATTTACAAAAATGAGGGGCCCCTGGGTAGCTCAGCTGGTTAAGCATCCAACTCTTAACTGTCATGTCATGTCATGGTCTGTGAGATGGAGTCCTGCATCAGGCTATGTGCTGACAGGGATTGCTTTGGATTCTTTCTCTCCCTCTCCCTGGTCCCCCACTGCTCATTCTCTTTCTCTATTGCTCTCTCAAAATAAATAAACTTAAAAGAAAAAAAAAGAATTTACAAAAAAAATCTAAATCGCAAAGATTAAAATTGTACAGGTCACATGCTATGATCACAGTAAAAAAACTGGCATTCATTATGGAAGATAAACACTCACTACTCAAATGTTAAAACAGTATGCTAAATTACTGCTTTCAAGAAGTAATATATGATGACAGAGTAATAAGGAAATAAAAAAGAAATAACTACCACTTGAAACTTTCCGGATGAAGCCAAAGATATATTCAAACGAAAAAGCATACCGTGATTTTTCCTATTAAGATAGAAATCAATGAACTGAGTAATCAACTTGTAAGGTTTTAAGTGAATTAATAAGCTAAAAGAAGTACTTAATGAATTAGAAAAAATTTTAATGATAGGATTGATAAAAACATAATACCAGCGTCTTTTCAGAAGACCCTAAAGTAGGTAAACCTTTGGCAAGAGGGAATAAAAATATGAAAAATTAGGAATTGCCACATCCATGGCTTCCTTCTTTGAGCAAATATTCACTGAGTACTTTAAGTGTCAGGAATTGGTGACGCCATAACGAATTAGACAAGATCTTTAACTCACTGTAAAGGAGAAAATATAAAGTAACTCCACCGACGGTGTGTTATGAAGATATGCAAACTTTACGAATAACTACTCTGCGAAACTATGCCAGGAAACTACATCGCACGAAAGGCGCCATTTTTCAGAAAATATAAAGAACTAGTTTACTCAATCAACAATGCCTATTTTAAAACATAACTACCTGTCAAAATTTGCCTCCAAAATCTGTGCCATGCCAGGTGGCTTTTCAGTCTAGTTCTCAAAACTCTGCAGAGAACTGAGGATCCTAGTGCTTTATAAACTCTCCCGTCGCCGAGGGAAGGAGAGGGGTGCCCTGTGCATCCTAAGCAGCTACCACGCGTGACTGCAGTTTGACGGGAAAACAGAACAGCATCACTTTGAGACACTGAAGCCAACATCGAAGTCCATAATCTCCTATGCCAAATTCTGAGAGTGAAAAAGCTCTGAAACTGGGTTTAACTCATGTGGTAGCAGTGACCTGTGCTGTCAAAGCCCCCTCCTTTCCTCACAACCTGCATCAGTTGTGGGCACAGACACTCCAGCCCCCTTGTCCCGGTGGGGACAGCTCAAGAGTCCTGTCTCCAGAACCTCCCTGACAAAGGAAGCTCAAGTCACCCTCCGTGGGACCCTGCTGGCTGCCTCCTCTCCCTGTTCGTACCTGTCCACCCTTTCTTCCTGGGAGCACTTGCTGATCAATCATTCTCCCATGAACTCTTACCTCAGCATCCTAAGGCAGTAGAAAACCTGACCTGACCTTCAGCAACCTTCAGCAACCACCCCTGACCCGAGACTCTCTCCCACGTTCATCTACCTGACTTAGCATCGCATTCCTATGTTTGGCTGCATAAATATTCATGTGTTTGATTAAGGGGCACTTCCCCAGACTCTACGAGGTTATCTCAGATTACTCACAGTATATGTATCATACTACCTTCCTAAAATCTAATAAAATACAAACTGCAAACACATTTCACCCAAAGGGTTTTAGATAAGGGATTATGGAGCTATATCAAATACTAGCAAATCAAATCTAGTACTATATTAAAAGAATAATAAACCACAACCAATTAAAGTTAATGACAATAATGTTTTCGTATTTGGAAATTCAATCATACAATTTTTTAAAATAATAGGTCAATGGGGTAAAAACCACAGAGGATCACAACGTTCCTCACATAAAATATAAAAAAACCTCTTAGTAATAAGAATTCTGGTTCCTTAAAATGATAAACAACCTCTATTTCCAAAAGCTGTCCTCACAGTTCACTCTAGCAGTGTTATAACTGAGTCGGGGGGAAAAAGAGGATATCTGCTATTATTATTATATAACCTCATTCTGGTATTTCTAGCACAAACCAAAAAAGTTAAAAATCAGAGCAAGTGAGTACGAAAAAGGAGAAGACGGAAGTACCATTACTTGTAGATGATACTATCCCCTGCCAGAACACCTGAGGGCATGACTGCAAACTGCGAAAACAGGTGAAAGAGTCCTGGGAACCAGAAATAAAATACGTGCCTAACTATCTCATCTTCCTATCTCAGTCACAGACCAGGAAGTAACAACTGGTCATAGCTAGTTAGAAAACGTAACACTTAGCCCATACACAAAAATGACATAAGATTAAAGATGACAAGTCTAAGGCCTAAAAGAGGGAATGATAAAGCCCCAATGAGCCATGTAGCACAAGAGAGCAGAGTAAATGAGAAACTCATTTTGTGACTAGGTAAGAGAACTGCACGTCATAAAAATGTCTGGGGTCTCTATATTAGTCTAGGAATCTAGTACAGAGCTGACCAAATTCCAAACCAGAGTGTCTTAGACAATTTGACAAAAATATTCTAAAATTTGTTCAGTAGAATAAATATGCAAAACCACCTGGGGAACATTTGAAATTTTAGAGAAATGGGAGAATGGTCTTCTCCAATACTAAAATATATACCCATGGCAGTAAAACAACGTGGTACCTCCCTCTAAAGAGATAAAGAAGTAGAGAATAATTAGACCCCGAAATAAACAGGAGCAGATTATTTAGGTTACATTGCCTATAAGTAGGAAACGTGGGTTCTTCAATAAAGAATACAGACAACTAGCTGTCATCTTGGAATAAAATAAAGCATTATTTCTACCTCCCCCTTAATTCAACATAAGTGCCTGATCTATTAAAGACTTAACTAAGAAACGAGAGGATGGAAGGCAGAAGAAAGCACAAAGGTACCAGGGGGAAAAAAAAAAAAAAGGAAATTATCTTCATGAACAGTGAGGAAAACCCTTCTGCGGTGACATAAAACCAAAAAGCTACAAAATAGTGATCAAGTTGGCCACCTAAAAATTCAGAAGATGAAAAAACTTCTATGCGATAAAAAATTAAAAAGCCATAACCAAGTCAAAATAAAACAAGTCTGAGGGGGGAAAAAACCAGTGCAACATGGATGACAGAGGAAGGACTACTATTTCTGATAGCCACAGAGCACCTCCAAGTGAAGAAGAAAACGGCCTGCAAGAAAAATGTGTGAAGCCTATGACCAGCTAAGTCACAGGAAGAGGGGGGGACAAAAGCAAAACATCAACCACCATCTGACAATATTTTTCTACCTCACTAACAACTGAGTGGATGCTAATTAAAAATGTTTTTTCACCTATGCAATACAAAGGTCAAAAAGACGGATGATAAGCATGTTGGAAAGGCAGAGTAAAACCGCCCCCTCTTTCAGATGGCTGTCATTCATTAGTATTATGAATCATGAGTATCAATCAAGAAATTGCCTGAAAGATACAGCCCAAACAGCCAATGGTGGTGACCAACAGCGAACAGAATGGGGGAGGAGGGAGAGATGATCTCTGACAATAGAACACTTCTGAAACATTAGTTTTGTTTTTGTTTTCACAATACACAAAATCACAAAATAACAGCTAATACTTCTTGGCTGCTTACCATATGCCAGCCACAGACTATAAAGCACTTTCTCTGCATTATTGGCACCCTCCCACAACCACTGAGGGTGGGTTTGCAGGGAGTAAAATGTTGCCATTGCTATCTTTGGTCCTAAAAGAATCTCCCACTCACTTCGTCCCCCTCTCAGGAGAAGGTGGAAGAGAAAACCCCGTCCTTCCTTCTTTCTCTTGCTCAAACCTCCAGAAGCTTCTCATGAAACTACTGAGAGCTGAACCCCACCTCAGGGCCACCTCCAGGTTTTACTCTGCTTCTAGAGCTAGAAGAGTCTCCATGCCCACGCTTCCTGAGATGCACTGAGAACTTTCCATTTCCCTATTCCGCTCAAATCCTAATCCCTCTGCTGGGAAGTAGTCAGAACTTGGAATATTTAGCATGCTCTTAGCCTGTGGTTCTCAAAGTGCAGTTCCTGGCCCAGGTGCATCAGCATCGCCTAGAAACTTCTTAGATATGCAAACTCTTGGCTCTGCCCCAAACCTACTTAATCAGAAACTCAGGGGGTGCCTGGGTGGCTCAGTCAGTTGAGCGTCAGGCTTCAGCTCAGCTCATGATCTCACGGTTCGTGGGTTCAAGCCCCGCGTCGGGCTCTGTGCTGACAGCTAGCTCAGAGCCTGGAGCCTACTTGGATTCTGTGTCTCCCTCTCTCTCTGACCCTCCCCTGCTCGCGCTGTCTCTCTCTGTCTCTCAAAAATTTAAAAAAAAAAAAAAAACATAAAAATAAATAACTTAAAAATATATTTTTAAAAAAACTCAGGGCAGAGTGTCCCAGCCCCCCAGATGATTCTAATGTACAGGAAAGCTTAAAAACCTCATTCTAGGGGTGCCTCAGTTGGTTAAGCATCCAATTCTCAGCTCAGGTCATGGTCTCAAGGTTCATGAGTTCTAGCCCCACACATCAGGCTCTGCACGGATAGCACAGAGCCTGCTTCAGATCCTGTCTCCCTCTCTCTCTGCCCCTTCCCCACATATGCACTCTCCTTTTTCTCACTCCTTCAAAAATAAGCATTAATGGGGCACCTGGGTGGCTGCGTCAGTTAAAGTCTGACTCTTGATTTCAGCTCAGGTTCTTTCTCTGACTTATTTCACTTACCCTAACACCCTCGAGCTCCATCCACATCACCATAAATGGCCAGAATTCATTCTTTCTCATTGCCATGTAGTATTCCATTGTATATATAAACCACATCTTCTTGATCCATTCGTCAGTTGATGGACATTTAGGCTCTTTCCATGATTTAAAGCCTTATTTCTTAGACACTATGCTCTACTATCTCCTTAGGTACTGCCTGTGGTACTATTTCAGTGAAAACAGATCTTCTTTTAAAAATATACTGTTCTTAAACATTGCTATGAGTAGCTTTAGAACTGACTTTTCCAAATGCATGAAGGTAATACTCTGGTTTCTCTTCAGATCGTATAAATCTTTCCCCTTTTATCAAATGCATGAAGGTGACAACAGAAGAAAATGATGGTAATCTCACGGTTCCATTTAACTTCATCTATACCACAAGCCCCCACCACCCCCATCTCCTTTCTCCAGAGCCACAACATCTAAATTGTCGGGAAGCACCTAAAAGAAACATCACCTGGAGGGATGGCAGCAATGTAACACCTTCCTCCCGTGGCCCTCAGATGGCACAACGCCTAAGAGAATCATTTTCATTCTGGAATGCAAAGCCGGCTGCCTCATGGTTACTCGGGTCAATGTGGTCAGTCCGGCTCTTTGCTAAAGCAAGGAACAGGAGGCACCTGGGTGGCTCAGTTGGTTAAGCAGCTCACTCTTGGTTTCAGCCCACGTCATGACCTCACAATTTGTGAGGTTGAGCCCTGCCTTGGGCTCTACATTGACAGGGTGGAGCCTGCCTGGGATTCTCTCCCCCTTTCTCCGCCCCTCCCCCACTCACGCATGTGTTCTCTCAAAATAAACTTCAAAAATAAGGGAATGCATGAATGAATGAATGAAGCAAACAAGGGTCAGCAAACTGCAACCCATAAGGCCAAACCTGGCCCACTGGCTGTTTCTGTAAATAAAGTTTTTATTGGAACATACCTAGGCTTACCTATTTACATATTATCATCAATGGCTGCTTTCAAGGTTGGGAGAGAAACCCTAGGTCCCTGAAAGACTAAAATATTTACTGTCTGGCTCTTTACAAAAGACAACTACCAATCTCAAATGTGTATCACTCACTGTAGAGAGAATAGATTTTTTACAGTTGATCATTCCTGAGTTCAAATTCTAGGTCTGTTATGCACCAGAGTCTTACCTCCAACAAGTCCCTTAAACTCCCTGTGCCTCAGTTTCCTCATTTGTACAATAACTGCTCCATAGGATTGTGATAAGGATCAAATAGAACAAAACATGTTCAAGCCTGACACACAGTAGGTGCCCAGTTAGGGCTGACTTTCTCCCTTGCCCTCTTCAGGGAGAGGCATTCTTCCAGAAGAGGGTCATTGTTCTGGCACGTGGTAGGCACACTGAGCAGCCAGTCAACTCCCACTGCACTTCAGAATGCAGGAGGCTCCACAAAGCCCATAGGCTCCAGTTTAAAGTGTCTCACTATCCAGTGATCCAGGGGATAATTTACTAACCAGGCAGCACACTCAGATACCATACATCATCTCCTGCAGCCAAACCTGTCCTGCCCAGAGCCAACAGTTGGTTCTCCCCTGGAAATGAAGTATGGGCTCCCAGGGACAGCAGATCCTGGGCCGCAGGAAGGAAAGCGCGAGCTACCTAACTACACAGCACTCCTCCTCACCAATCTCCCCTTCGGGAGGGGTCCCCCTTGATGACCTTAGGGGTTATATAACCCCCCACCCTATCCCCGGCTACCTCTGAACAGAACACTAAATCTGCCTCTCTTCTCAGTCAGGCCAAGAACAGTCAGTCACACAAGGAGAGCTGCCCTGGGCCGAGGTAGTGGGGTGGGCATTCTCTCACCACCCCCAGTGGGCCCAGAGCTCCAGCACACCATGTCTCCCAAGCTCCAGTGGTCCAAGCCACTCCTTCTCTTTCCAGCTGGAGCTTCTATCTTATCAGACCATCTCAGCAGGGAGTTCTGTGTCTAGCTTTGCTGGCCTCTCTCCCCATTTTGTCTATACCCTACTGGTGAGGAGTCCCCTATTTTACAAATGGGCAAACTGAGACTTAACCAAGCTTTCTCAGCTTGCCCAAGGTCACACAGCCTGCAGGCGGCCAATCCCATCTCCTGTCTCCCTGCCTCAAAAGTTCATGTTTCTATCCATACACCATGGTTACACAGGAGTGTGTGTGAAGTTCAAGGACAAGCTTGCTAACCATCTCTGAGATCCCAAACCACAGGCATGGGAAATTATCCAGTCCAGCCTTCCCACTTACTAAAGGGGTACATGGAGGCCCAGGCAGAAACACCACCTTCCCAAGGTCACCCAGTGAGACAGTGGCCTGAGTAACAGAAAACAATGTGATGTTTAGAAGAGTGCTTTCGTGTTACAGGCTGCAAAGTGGGTAAGATCTGTCAGGCTCGCAGGGTCTCAGGTTTTAGGACTGGTGCTTTCTCCCTCTTCCTTCCTCTACTAATTCCACCACCAAGAACTGCTCATGTGCCCAAGTCTAGCCAATTTTGGCGCCAACCTGAGATCATAGGGGCCTTTTCAACAAACAGGCTCCAACAAGACAGCCAATGGGCACCCCCGTGGCTCCAGTGGTCCCTGGGAGGTGAAGCAAGACCCTGGAGAGCAGCAGGAGGCCAGCCCCCCAGAACAGGAGAAGGCATAGGCAGAATCTGGGGCTGCCGGGCACAGCCCCTGGGCCTGGCAAGAGACCAGCAAGCAAATCCACCTAAGGAGCCCAGCACAGGGAGCACCCACAGGCAGACAGGAGCTAGAAGGAAGGCAGCAGGACTGACAGAAGGTAGGTGACCGCATCAGACTCGGGGACAGGGTGGTCCCTGCAGGCTGGTGCTGCCAGTGAGAGTAGCCTGGGAAGGTGGAGAAAGACATGAATGGCGCCAAGAGCGGCCGCACAGCCACTGACCCTCCCCAGAGTGTTGCTCCTCCTCTGATCAGTAGGTTATAAACTCTTCGGGAACAAACACCAAATCTAACAACTGCCTCTCTCGACACTCGCTGGCACGGGAACCACAGACCGGGATTTGAGGCCCTCCTCACCACGTTCTGGCTGTGTGACCCTGTAACTGAGGGGGGCCTCTCCACATCTGCGCTCCAGCCCTCAATGCTGATGACATGTAACCCACAGAGTTACGGGGAGGATGAAATGAAGCAGTAAGTGTGTAAAAATGCTCGGCACGATGTTCTTGACAGTTGCTCTAAGTGGTGGGGAGCCTTTTCAAGAGTACATACCTCCCACAGCTTCGGAGCCAGTGTAGACGACTCGAGAAAATGTTGCAGAACAAATTAGAAAAACTCAGAGAATTCACTTAACTTGTTAAATCAAGGAAATGAACAAGTGTGGTGTAGAGGCCTTCGGCTTTTAACTACCCGAAATCAAATTGTTATTCCACTCTCCTATCTCAGCGCCCGGTGCTAAGGTTATTCGGCGTGTCTGCTGTGTGACTACTTAAGAAGGGGTAACAGGCTCTAATTAAGCCTGAAAACGTCAACGTGAGACAGGCAGGCAGTGCGCAACGTCTCTTCATGAAAACATTTCTGGGGCAGGCTTAGGCCAAAGAGCTGTCAATCAATAAACTGTTCTGTCTCAGAGCTTTTACACCCAAAGAATTTCGAGAGCCAGGAGGGAGGATCCGTGAGCATTAAATTCTTTCACAGACAAAGCTACCCACATCCCAAGGGGCCAGGGGATCCGGCCCCAGTCTCCTGAGTCAACAGCTCTCCTTCCATTAATACCTCTTGTCCCTAAAATTCCCTCTTCCTTGTTTCATCAATGTTTGCACTCTTGACTCCACCAATGCATGACAAGGTCAGGCACAGTTCATTAAACACCTACTGTGTGCTGGGCAGTGGGACAAAGAAGAGGAAATGAGAAGAACCTTCCCTCTTGCACTCACCATCTTGTGAGAGGAGAGAGTAGGAAAAAAATAACAAATATCAAGTACAGACAACACAAAGAGACAACAGGAGGGCAGCAGGCAGGGGAGGCAAATTTAGATTCTGAGGCTATGAGATGTCATCTAAGCCAAACCCTGGGAGCTCAGGAGCACCATGCCGTGCAAAGTTGAGGGAATAGATATTCCAAAGAGAAGAAAGTAAATGCAAAGCCCAGCAATGGGAAGAACAGTGCTAAGAGGTTGGTAGGGCCTCATGGGCCAACGCTAATGAGTATGATTTTATTCCAGGTGCAAATGGAAACCAGGTGCAATGCAGAGCCAACAGGGTGATGTGTTCTGTTTTATAATGTAAGACAATCATGCAGTTGGCAACAAGGAAAGCTGAGGGGCATGAGCATGCAGGGAGAAGCACCCAGGGACCCATACAAGTTGGCCTGCTTCATCTATCCCACCAGAACACCCGAAACGGCCAATGACAAACACCCCCTCCGGGATCGGTTCAGGCAGCACGGCTGAGATGGAGGCACATTCACAAGCTTCTCCAACAGTTTTCCCTCAATCCACCAGGAAGCCCTCAGGCCCAAAGAACCATTCATAGAAACCCAGGCATGGCTAAGATTCTGATCCCAGCCCTAGACACATTCCAGGTTTCCATAAACACTTGTTAAACTGAAATGAACTCAGAACACAATCCCTCAGGAGACACAAGTTCTGCTACTGACAGAAGCTCACAGTGAGACAAGGATAATGGGCTCAAATCTCGTTAGCAAAGCCAGAGAACTGAGAAATTTCTGAGCTCAAAACAATAATTTCCCTTCTGCCTTCAATATTTTTGCATAGTGAGGGATCATTTATAGGGCGGCCAGGAATCATTCTTGGGCAATTATTCAGCACGTCTTGGACTTGGTTTTGCTTCTTTTCATGGAAGTTAAAGATCAGCCACTTAACAGTTTCTTTTCAGTGCATTTCCCCCTTCCTGCTCCCCCCAGTCGTCATCTATCTGTGTCATAATCTGTTCCCTTGATTCTCTCTCCACCCTCCTCCTCCACTCTGGATGCTTCTCTTGTTTCGTATCTTTCATGGGATCCCGTCACTACTGTGCTTAAGCTCAGCAATTCCCAACTTTTTTATTTGACATCCCAGTGTGTCTTCAGGCATCTCCAGGGGAGCTGTGAAATTCATTTTCATTCACTTTAATTTAAAAAAGAAATATAGGCCATTTAGTTCTTTTAAAACGAGGGAAATGGGGTGTCACTCAACCAGCAGGGAAGTGAATCCTGACTCCAGCTATTAGCTTATTGGGCAAAATGGCTCTCTTCCAAGCATTCTTGGGTTGCTTAACCAAGTACAGTGTTTTGCTAACGTCTGAGAAACTATTTGCTCTTGGGGAAAAGAAAAATAAAGTTCAGAAAGGAAGGAGACAAAAGAAAATTAATGCTCTTGTATTAACACTGTTTCAGAGAGAGTCAATTCAACAAAATGATGCATATCATTCAGCCACTTAGTCCTTCCATTTAACAGCTCACTAAGTATCCAGCATTTTCCAGAACCAAGTAACAATAATAGCATCTAACATTTATTCAGCTCACATGCTCTGGGCCAGGTACAGTTCTACAAGAATTATCTCAATTATCCAAAAGGCAAGGAAAATAAAAGCAAAAATGAACTACTGAGACCTACCAAGATAAAAAGCTTCTGCACAGCAGAGGAAACAATCAACAAAACCAAAAGGCAACCTAAGGAACGGGAAAAGATATTTGCAAATGACATATGGATAAAGGATTAGTATCCAAAATCTATAAATAACTTACCAAACTCAACATCTGAAAAATAATCCAGTGAAGAAATGGGCAAAAGACATGAATAGACGTTTTTCCAAAGAAGACATCCATATGGCCAACAGACACATGAAAAGATGCTCAATATTGCTCATCATCAGGGAAATACAAATCAAGACCAAACTGAGATACCACCTCACACCTGTCAGAGTGGCTAAAACAAACTCAGGAGACAGATTTGGCAAGGAATTTAGAGAAAGAAGAACCTTCTTGCACTGTTGGTAGGAATGCAAACTGGTGTAGCCACTCTTGACAACAGTGGGGAGGTTCCTCAAAAAATTAAAAATAGAATAACCCTATGACCCAGCAATAGCAGTACTAGGAGTTTATCCAAAGGATACAGGAATGTTGATGCATATGGGGCACTTGTACCCCAATGTTTATAGCAGCACTTTCAACAATAGCCCAATTATGGAATGAGCCCAAATGTCCATCAACTGATGAGCAGATAAAGAAAAGGTGGCTTATAGATACAATGGAATACAACCTGGCAATGAGAAAGAATGAGATCTTGGTATGTGCAACAACGTGGATGGAACTGGAGGGTATTGTGCTGAGTGAAATAAGTCAGAGAACAGTATCTTATGTTTTCACTCGTGGAATTTGAGAAACCTAAAAGACCATGGGGGAAAGGAAGGGTGAAAAATAGGTTCAAACAGAGAGGGAGGCAAAACATAAAAGACTCTTAAATACGAGAACTGAGGGTTGATGGGGCAGCAGGGTGGGGAGGGGAAAATGGGCTTTGAGCATTGAGGAGGGTCCTTGTTGGGGCTAGCACTGGGTATTGTATGTAAGCAATGAATCATGGGAATCCAGTTCCCAGCCCAAGAGCACAGTGTATATACTGTATGTTAGCTAACTTAACAATATTTTAAAAATAAAAATAAATTTGGTTATATACTTTTAAAGTAAATTAACAGATATTATAAGAAGAGTACAAAACAAATAAGTAAATCACCTCAATTAATCCCCCCAGTAACTCTGCAAAACAGCAGCTTTGTCCCTATAAAGAACTGCTAGGGAAAGTCAAACTACCCCAAGTCCCACAGATACCCGCAGAACCATACCCCACAACTGTCTCCTCACTTCCAGGACACAAAGCTCCCTTGTCCCAAGGCTACGAGGATGGACAAGCTACAGCCCCTTCTGCAAGGATTCACTGTGTGGTGGGCAAGACAGACGAGCAATCAACTGTGTGACAAACAACTCAACTGTGTGAGAAATCAGAGAAGAGAATCTGGGGATACAGAGGAATATCCTGAGCCCAGCCTGGAAGCAGAGGATACCAAAGGATGCAGGATGCATTCCCAGTAAGAGGTCAAGGGCTGAATGGAATTGGGTGGGCCGATGGGGTGGGGGTCAGAGAAAAGGGGGTTACAGAGAGAGAGAAAAGAGGGTAGGCCCAGGAACGAGAGTACGCAGAAGAAGCAGGGCCAGCAGCAGGGGGGAGATGTCCAGGAGCCATGGCTGGAGGCTGGCAGGGACCCATCAGTCGTGAGGCCCTCCTTCCTCAGGCAGGCTAAGGATGGTCATGGAGAACCAGAGAAGAGTACCACGGTGGCACAGTCAGTCACACACAGACAGCCCCGTGGTGCTGGCGTACCCACAGCTGAGAGCTGGGAGGCAGAGAGAGGAGCCCACCAGAAGGCAGTTG
The DNA here is from genome assembly GCA_004023845.1 of Helogale parvula. NCBI lineage: Eukaryota > Metazoa > Chordata > Mammalia > Carnivora > Herpestidae > Helogale > Helogale parvula. Next base: position 11,396 of record PJEM01009883.1, on the reverse strand, counting down.
ATCGGCTGTCTGGCAGGCATGAAAAGGTGAGGGCTCCAATCCAGGCAATGGCCACGGGGAGGGAAAAGCAGATCCTGGAGAGATGCTCACATACAGTGACCGGTAGTGGTGATGCCCACAGAGGCATCTAGGAATGAGACATTTTCCCAAATTCTCCTCAGGAAAAAAAATGTTTCTACCTTCCCTCTTCTGGTGATGGGAAATTCCTAATATATTCTGCCATGTGCTCTACAATAGAGGCAAATATGATGAACAAAGTGATAAAGTTGGTGACTTATCAGGAAGCGCTGTCCCATCCTTCATCCCAAAGAGGGAGAAAGGTGCTGACCAACAGATCTTTTACTTCAGGTTTATTTAATTTTTGAGAGCTAAAGAGTCAGCACGAGCTGGGGAGGGGTGGAGAGAGAGGGAGACACAGAATGTGAAGCAGCCTCCAGGCTCTGAGCTGTCAGCACAGAGCCCAACGTGGGGCTCAAACCTATAGACCGGAAGATCATAACCTGAGCTGAAGTCAGATGCTTAACCAACTGAGCCACCCAGATGCCCCATCAGTCTTTTAGCAAGTGACCTTCACTAAGGAAGCTGCTCACGTCTGTCGAGCCACTGCCCTGCCATCACGGATGAGACACCCGCCCCAGACCCTTCCCCTGCAGCACCTCCACCCGACTCCAAATGCCAGCAGGAGAGTCAGGGGCAGCCAGCAACACTGATGCGTGATGGCCAAACAGAATGAAATCAGGCTTGCATATTCAGCACCAGCTCTGCCTGTGTCTCCATCTCCCCACTTAAGCCCAGGAACATGAGAAAAGACAACTAGTCACATCTCAGCACCAATCGTCCTAGATCTAGAATCTCCCAGTTAAGGAGCAGGTTGTGGGATAAATATCCAAATTCCTGAGTCTCAACTTCCTGTCAGTCTTGGAGTGGGGAAAGAAGAATGGTCTTTGGAAAAGCTACAGTCTATCGATTTATCTCATTTTATGACTCTTGAATTCATAAAAAGCCTGGTAAAAATTAGAGAACTACATATATACATAACATACAAACACACATACCTCAAAACTTGAACACACAAATCTCTCTACTTCAACGTCCTTAAAAGAATGTACTTCCCAAAAGGCATTAAGTTGGTAACAATAGTACAAATAGATAAAGTTTGCAGCCTGGTGACTATATTACACCCAAATATCTCAGACACAGGCAAGTCCTAAGGCTTTGGAGAACACGCTCCTCACATGGAAATGAATTTCTGTCACAGCCAGCAGGACCACACCATCAAGACCAGACTGGCCCTGAGTTTAAACCCTCAATTGTGCCACTGACAGGTGGCTTTCAGTTCTCACATCCTACGTATTCCTGCCCAAGTGTTTCCTGGGAAAATCTGACAAGGAACCAAGGGGGACCTTCCTTTGGGTCTAAATATGCTTCAGCGGGCAGCAGGCTCTGGCTGCTGTTAACTCCCATTCCTAAGGCCTCAATGAGACAGGAGCTCAACGACTTGGGTGCAAGGACCTGCTTTACCGCCATCTGATTCTATCAATCTGTATCCATGGTGGGAACTCCCTAGGCCAGTGGCCATGGATAAACAATCCCTAATATTTATGGAGATTTTGCTATGCCCCCGGCTTTATGATGAATGTTTTACATGGGTTATTTCCACCAATCCTCCCCCATCTCTTATGATTCCCACTTTACACCTAAGGAGAGGGAGGCTGTAACTGGGAGAGCTGGGCCGGCTGATTTGGCCACATCCCCATTAAAACCCAGATCAAAGCAACCCCTGGCATCACCCACCATCACCACAACTGACAGCCAGGGATCCAACACTACCCGGCTACTGTGAAGTCCCCTGGATCTTGCACACTTTCACACATTTCTGCTCCTGCCTTTCGTGCTCTTTCCCCAGCCTGCAATGCCTGCCTTGGCTTTCTTACCTAAAAATACCAGTCCAACTTCCAGACAATTCACTCCTCTCCACTCCTCCTCTAACACTGAATTGTGCAAGACCTTCATGACCTTGTTGCCCTCATGGCATTAAAAGGACTGTTTACTGACCACTGCTGGGCAAACCTCTGAAAGACAGGAGCCGTATCCGCTCATTGCTGCACTCCCAGGAAGCAGCACCCAGCCTGCAATGAACGTGTTGCAAGAAGAGAACAAGAACAAGAACAAAGGGGGAGGGGGGATGAAGACAAATCTCCCAGCAATTTAGGTACCTGTTTTATAAATCAACGTATTACCACCATTGTCTCAGATCCTGGAAGCTTCGGCCAGCTCCAGGCTTTTTCCCACAAGCCCCAGTCTGAGGAGGAATCAGAGACCAGAGCTGGTAACAGTACCAACAAGGAAATCCCCAACAAGCCCCAACTCAAGCCTCAACCAGGTTCCTAATGGGAAGCCCTAATGTCTTCCTGGAAACGTGTTCATTTTAGCAAGTTTACCTCCTTTCCCGTCAAAACAGGGACGGGTGGAGAGGGATTAATAGAGGAGTCAAACCTGGAGGTGTTACAAGGTTTTGGAGCCTTCATTTTAAAAGCATGGTCTCAGATTTGTACCTCCCAAACCTGTGACCTTTTTTGGTGTTTTGCATTCATTTGTATTTTCTGCTTTCTGCGTTGATGAGCCCGACTGATGCCTTTTGTTCTCCTCTCCCATTCGGAGAAGCCCACATGGACTCCGGTCTCTTTTCAAATAAATGCCTTAAAGACAGAAATAATAAATATCCCACCTGCCTCTTGGGGGCGATATGATGGTTTACAAGAAATTCTAAAGACCCAGCTAGATCTAACTCTCTGTGATATTCCGTAGGGAACAAAATAACATGAAATAATAGCAATATGCATGAGCCCAATCAAAGACTTTCTTTTCAAAGATAAAAATGCAAAGGTGTAGTTCATGATGATTGAAAGCAAAAAATAAGTAGTGACATTCGAGATTGGTTTTGATCACTGATTTCTAAAATCTCCCCATCACCCGACCATTATAATTTCCTGCTAATTACTACAAGCAATTTTATTAATATATTTTTCAGCCTCATTAAATATTACCTTGGGCCTAACATTAAAAATGATGAGGCTCAGTAATCTTAATGAGCAACCGAGTTTCATCGACCCTGGAAAATCCAGACAAGAGAGAACTAAACATGTTGCTGGGTGGCTCTGTTCCCTGGGCAGGCAGAAAAGCAACTTCAGAGACAAAGAAATGAAATGTGAAGCCCAGAATGGAAACTGACTTGGAAATACAGGTTTCGCCAGGGCCTCCTTCAGTTCCTGTCAGTTAATGGGGAGGGGGATTACTGAGGAAGCCTTTTGGCTTGATCTCTTCCTCCTCCGTCACCCAAAAATAAACAGTATCCATCAGCACATTTTCACCAACATCAGTCCCTTCCAGGACTCCAACGGGCAGTGTTATGGGTGATCGTGGGCTGTGCAGAGACAGGCCAAATGGAAACACGAAGGAGTCACTGCTCCAGCAAACAGAAATCCGTGGCTTTCTCTGAAATGGTGGTAGGAGAATAAAGGAGACGCAGTTAAGGACCAAATAAGATAAATTCTATTTTTCTTTCCTCACTGGCAGGACCAGAACTGTCTGTATTTCACAGGCAGCAAGCTGGGCAAGAACAGTGAGACCAGCTTCCCAGTCTTCCAAGTCAATTATTTATCAGAAGCTGAATTTACTGCTCTCATGACTAAACTGTCAAAAGAAATTCCTATTTCCAACAGCAGTTGTGCTGTATGGTCCCAGGATTTCTTATGTTTCCCTCAGCCACTAGGTTAAAGATGAGTGGGTAACTGTAAATGTACAGTTGGCTTAACAGACTAGCCCAGATTTACTGAACCTGCCTGCGGCCAAGACCTGAGAGGTTTTTCAATGTGTCTGAGACACACTGAGCACAACATAAAACCATTAAATATAAGAGAGGAACGGTTGGTGTTCACTAATTTAACTCACTCTTTGTACACAAGAAAACAGAGGGTAATGACTTGCCTTGGTCATACAAGAACTATCAAATCTAGAACTTGAACTCTTGGATCCCCATCCATTATGCTGCCATTGATATGGCTGACATGACATGGTCTCTGTAACTGGGGATGGAGGCAGAGATAGCCATCCAACAAAAAGTATGGGTTCCCTCTTCCATGGTGTAGTGCTGCCTCTGGGATGGGAACTACCTATTTCCATCCCTCCACCCCCTCACATTCCACTACCTCACAGCTGAGTCCAGCTACAGGAATGCATTCTGGCCAACAAAATGGAAATGGAAGTGATATACAATGCCACTTCCGGGCATGACTCACGCAAACCTGCAATCTGGTGCTCCACATACTTCCAAAGGTTATTGTGAAGATTTAATGAAATACTCAATACAAATGTCACTAGCACACTGCCTGCCATGCACTCAGCACATAACAAGAGCTTACACATTCTCTCCAGAAGCTAAACACAAAACAGTACACACTGCATGATTTCATTCATATGATGCTCCAGAACAGACAAAGTGTATTTGAGAGAATTCAGATTGTTGCCTGAGAGGAGAACTGGGTGCAAAAGGAGCACAAAGGAACTTTCCGGGGTGATGGAAATATTTTGTATCTTGCTAAGGTTGTAGGCATTACAGGAGTATACACATTTGTCAAAGCTTACTGAACCATGCACTTAAAATCTGTGTATTTTACTATGTGTAATAGAATACCTCAGGAAAAGTTTTAATTGTAAAGGAAGATCTAAATATATACTGGACAGAGCTAGATAGCTTAGTTAGACAGGTAGATAAAGAGAGAAGGTAGTCCATAAAAGTATGTGACATAGCATGTTGTTTTTACTAAGGGCTCCACCTATGTTTATGGAATTCTTGAATCAAAACGAACATTCTCATTCTGTCTCCCTCAGAAACAACCCACTCTACTGTGGGATGGCATCACCAGCTCTGAAAGTGTCCTTGTCCCTGGGTCCTGAACGCTGACACTGCCCCTCAAGGAGCCAGGCAGAGGCCCTCTGCCCAAGTCTTTTTCAGGACAGAGCTCAGAGGTCTTGACCATCACACTTGCTCTGCATACAGCTGAGCTAGCTCTGAGACCTTCACTGTACTAGTCACACTCAATTCCTCACAATCTTCTCATGAGCCCAAATGAGCCACCAGATGTCATCGTTTGAGGAGGTGTCCTGGATGCTCCACTCAACTCAATGCTCTGGGGAGCTCCACCTGTGAAGTGGTGGCCATCTTGAGCCCACCATCAAGAAACTCCTCTTGAGCCTTCTATTTGGAATATAGTAAGTGCTCTTATCTATGGAGCACTTACAGTTTGCCCAGCACTTTACAGAGGCTACCTATCTTCACTCCTTCAGTCCTCAAAATAAATTCATGAAGTCTGTCCATCAGCACCACTTTACAGATAAGCTGGCAGAATTTGAGGTACCCCTTTCCCCCAGTCATTTCAGACCCATGAAATCCCATCTGCAAATCTGATTTCCACATCTTTGTCCCACTCTTCATCAAGAAACTGGCAAAATATATACAGAACAAGAGCTCAATTTAAAGCTTGACAGTAGAGCCCGGGACAAAAACGGAGACACAGAACAACAGGGGCAAAGCTTAAAAACATTACGTTGAACAAAAGGAGGTGAACACAAAAGAGCAAAGACTGCAAGATTTCATTTCTATGATACTCTAGAAGAGCCCAATCTAATCTGTATTGATCAAAATCAGGTCACTGGTTGCCTGGACCTGGGGGTGAGGGGCGGGATTGCCGAGAGGCATCAGGGATATTTGTAGGGATGGGAAAGTTCTATATACCTTGACCCAGGTGGTAGTTTCATGGACGTGCATTTTTCAAAATTCAAATTGTACACTGAAAAAGTGTGCATTTTATTGGATGTGACTGAAGGTGATATTTTTATGCAAAAACAAAGAAAAGCCTTCAGAAGCAATAGTCCTTGCTTTGAATCTCGCTTTGTCTCTTCCTGGCTGGTGACCTGGGGCAAGCTACTTAACACAACTGAGCCTTGGTTTCAGGCTGTTGTCAGGACTGGAGATAATACATGCCAAACACCTGGGAAAAGAGTAGGCCTTCAATAAACAGCAGCTTCTATTATTACCGTTAATTAATAATAATGAGAAATAATAACCTGAATAACAGCTTCAATTCTCTACTTCACTTTGCTGGGTAGATCTCAAACTGCTAAATGTTACTTGCTATTAGCTCTTACTGAAAACCAACACACTCTTATGTGGCATGCAATCATTTTAATATTATGCTAGAAGAGATAATCAAGAATGAATACCAAATGTATGTAGATCAAAGAATTCATGTTTTTATATGAATATGGGCCATGGAATCTTGGATTAATTCAAATCTGAACAATGCTGACAGTTGCCATTTTCTTTCCAAAAAAATCAGATTTTCAGTCTATATAACTCCATGGGGAGCTTTCTACTATATTGTTACCCAGGGTATAATTTCTCTAATAAGGTCATTAAGGGGGAGAAGAATTCTGGCCCTATAATCTCTTTGTATCGGTTTCTTCTTAAAAGTATCTTTCTCTAGAGATAAGACACATAGGTCATCATGGCAAATTTAAAACCTATAGCCATCTGGTGTTGATAGCTTTTAAAACTGAAATCTAGGAGCTCATCTTCTGGTTTTTTGGTCACCTCCTTCCACATTCAGAAAATGGCTTTTCAGAAAACCGTTCAGTTCTATTTAGGCCTACAAATAGGTTCTCTGGGGCTGGAGCACGAAGGTGAATGAGAAAGTTTCCAGGTTCCTGGTAGAACTGAGACTCGCAGCGTGAGGTTGCGGAAGATTGAGCAATAATGGTGATTCTATGGGAGACAAATAGAAAGGACCATGCAGCAACAAGCTCAAGGCTGCAATGGGGCCAACCTGACTTTCAGTAAGTTCCTCTAACTGCCTTCATTTGGGAACCTCCTTGTCCCATTTTTAACCAGCCCAAGAGCCAACTTCTATCACTAAATGTTTCCCCCTCGTGTGCACTTACTTTTAGGACATCAACCCGACATCTTGAGCGGTCCCCCCAGTGTGCACTTACTCATGATGAAGAGTCTCCCTTTTGACAGAAATACCTCAGAAATGACCGCTGGGTTACCAAGGGTCTTCTACAAACCTATGGAAGGCTCAAGAGAAATAAGGCAGCAGTGATTACCGAGGCAGGGCCACTGAAACAGGACTCTCCGACCTGAGAGAAAGCCGTGCAAGTTCCCGGGTGTTCTACTCCATCTCCAGCCCAACTCAGGCCCTAACGGTCCACAGGTTTCTACAAATACACACATGCACACAGCCCCACTTGGCCTCTTCAGAAAATAAAAGTTGCTAATGCTTTGCTAGAGGGAAAACAACCTTAGCTTGACAATAGCTAGGCCTCTACTATCCTGGGAATCTTCTTTAGTACATGAAAATCTCACTGGAAACTTCCCCTGGACTTTACCTCCCCCAACTCCACAGTACATAACCAGTCTCTCCTCAGGGTCCAAGCGCAGCTCTTCCTGCCCACCAGACCTGTCCCTGTGCTTTAATAAAATCACCTTTTGGCACCAAGGAAAAAAAAAAAAAAGGAAAATTTGCTAGCAGCATAGTTCTATGTTTTGCTTTTCCTTCTATTTACGTACTCATGAAAAACAATTCTTCAAGAGGCCCAAAGTTGTTTGTCACAGGGTTCACCTGTCCTAACAAACCTTCCTCCGATATACTTATCCCCTCAAAACCTCTATTAAATGGGGCACCTAGGTGGTTCGGTTGGGCATCTGACTCTGGATTTTGGCTCAGGTAATAGCTCAAGGTCTGTGAGTTCAAGTTCCCCGTCAGGCTCTGTGCTAACAGTGCTGATCCGGCTTGGGATTCTGTCTGCCCCCCACCCCACTCCTGCCTCTACCCCATTAACGCACTCTCCCCCTCAAGTAAACTTACCAAAAAAAAAACCTCCATTAAATGATTTCAAACAAAAATAACAACCAAGGGATGCCAACATCTAGCTTACGCAGGACAAATATTTCTTGATCAAAACCCACCCTAAGTCAGCCTGAGAGCCACTGCTTCAAGCTCTCAACTGTCTGCAGGCATCGTTATCCCTTCCTTCCACAACGATCAAGTTCAAGTAAGTCTTCCAGAGTTACGAGCTGACAGGAGCCGGCTGGTGTCAAATAGGAAGCCCACATGCCTCAAGCTGCCACTGGTAACACTTCAATTAACCACCACCTGCTTATCATGAGGTTCTCAGTACAGCTTTTTCCACTGTCTTCCAAAGAAAAGGTTAATCGGAAGTGTCAAGATCCAATAGGCAGGAAAGTCCCAACACTCAGTTGAGAAAATAGAAGAGGTTATTTCTAGACTCAGTCATGGTACTGAAAGCTTGCATCTGTCATCCTGGTGCCCTCCTGTCTTCAGATTCTCCCCTTCCTCTCATGTTGATACAGCTTGTCCTCATTGCTAAGAATGATTCTTCCACCCATGGCCAAAACTTCCTCTCCTCCAAGCCATGCTTCTGAAAAAGCTACATTCTAGACTGGAAGCATCTTTGGGGCACCTCGGTGGTTCAGTAAGTTGGGTGTCCAACTTCAGCTCAGGTCATGATCTCACAGTCCATGAGTTCAAGCCCTGGGTCGGGCTCTGTGCTCTCAGCTGTCACCTCTGTGCTGACAAATTCTCTGTGTCTCCCTCTCTTTCTGCCCCTCCCTGCTCATGCTTTCTCTCTCTCGCTCTCAGAAATAAATAAAACATAAAAAATTCAGACTGGCAGCATCTCCCAAGGGAGAAACCATCGTTTTCCCTTCTGCAGCCTCAGCCCCAAGCACACAGTAGGTGCACTACTGCTAAACGGCTTTAGCACAAGCTGGCTGCTGTACCAAACCGTCCTCTTCCCTTCTGTGTCCCCAGCCCCAAGCACATAGTAGGTCCACTAGTTAGCACAGGCTAGCTGCTATACCAAATAATATCGACACTTTGATGGCTTCAAACAAGGAATGTTTTCTATGCATTCACGCAACAGCCCAACATAGATTTATGGACCCAAACTCCCATAGTTCCACCAAACCCTACAGCCTCAGAGTCTTCTGAAGTCGAGGAAAGGGGGGAGAAATCACCCATGATAGAGATTTACAAGCCTAAAAGTAGTATACATACATCATCACCACAGTCACCCACATTCCACTGCCAGAGTCCAATGTATGCCCACATCTGACTGAAAAGTCTAGAAAAGTATTCTCACTATGGCTCAGAAGGAAAGGAGAAATGGATTTTGGTGATCACACAGTTCTATATGTCCCAGTGGGGGCAAAGAAGGTCTCCCAGAAGCATGCTTGCCAGCTTTCAAGGACCATATTCAAAGATTTGTCAGTTGAAAAATGAAACTTCCCAATGGGGCACCCGGGTGGCTCATTTGGTTAAACATTTGACACTTGATTTCAGCTCAGGTGATGACCTTGTGGTTCATGAGATCAAGCCCTCCATCCGGCTCCACACTGTCAGTGGAGATTCTTTCACTTCCTCCCCTCCACCAACCTCTCCCCCTACTCACGTTTCTCATTCTCCCAAAATAAACTTAAGAAAATGAAAATGAAACTTGCCAGAACTATGCACAATAAACCAGGATAACGCATGCCGGCCTGAGGCCAACGTAAGGTAGGACCTCATACAAGTTGGGAGCCAAGTATAAGAGATAGAAGATTTGTGTGTACACAAGATGGGCCAGAAAGATCCTAAGAGGGGGAAAAAGCATGCATTACCTACTAGATTCATGGGGCACACAGATGTATGCTTCCATAGCTGGCTAGCCAGAGTATTCAGTGGAGACCTCTCACTTCACAGGGAAGTGGAGCTGTCCAGGCTGGTACAGCAGTTGCAAGCTGCACGTTTAGCCAGACGGAGCTCTGCTCCCTGATTCTATCACTCCCAGTCCACCATGTCACTTGTGTGTGTGTGTCTGTCTGTCTGTCTGTGTGTGTGTGTGTGTTGTGCATGCACCTCTATCTGCCCACATGTTGGCCTTAAAACAGCTACAAGGCCGAGTATTCTCTATGACAAAAGATTTCTGGAAACCGTGTTTCCCATCCAGGCATTTTGTGCCTCCAAAGTCTCTCCTTCCAAAGTTACATAAATGTACAAATGGCAGGTGCCTGTGTGAGGCACAAGGACAGAGACACTCACATACCCACCACAGTCTGTGTCACCCAGATGGCTTCCTGCTCATGCAAGAAGGACTCAGCTCAGTTTTCATCCATAAAGTTTTCTTTATTTGTCCCCAGAGGCCTTCCTGTCACCTACAAGAGCACTTCTCCGCAAGCTCTGTGAATTACAACTCTTTTAGAGGGTACGTTCCAGACAATGAACTTCCTTCCTTCCATCTTTTGAAATGAGATTAACCCAAGAACATTGCAGAATCTCCATGAAAGGCTTCCAATGATGTTTCTCTAACAATGGTATGGGAATACCTCCACACAGGTTTCTCTATCTGAGAAAGCTTGGAAAAGCACAAGCTTTCCCCGAAGAAGGATGGCAGACAGGCACAATTCTTTAGACTTTATCAACCTAGCATTCAAGCCCATGGGGGCTAGGAAATCAGAATTTTCTCCCCAGGGTTATTTTTGGCTTTTCTCCTTCCTATTCCAAACAAATCACACTTCTCTTCGCCACATGGGCCCAATTTCCACCCTCCGTGCCTATGGTCACCTCTACCCTGTGTCATCTGTCATGGCAAAGAATAATGTCAAGTTAAGGAGGGTGGCATAATCAGGAAGGAGCGAGAGGGGTTTCATTTTTTTCTACAGCAGTAGTTAGAACACTACAACCTGGGGTCCTTATCTGGCCCATCCTATCTTTTTATAAATTTTTACTGGAACAGAGCCAAGCCCATTTGTTTACACATTTTCTATGGCCACTCTTGTGCTACCATAGTGGTGTTCAGTGGTTGGGACAACACCTAAAATATTTACTATCTGGCCCTTTACAGAAATATTTTTTAAGCCATAAAATTGAGTGTACAGAGGTGCCTGGACAGCTCAATAGGTTAAGCATCTGACCCTTGATTTCAGTTTAGGTCATGACCTCAGTTTATGACATCAAGCCCCGTGTTGGGCTCTGTGCTGATACCGCAGAGCCGGCTTGGGATTCTGTGTGTCTCTTTCTGTCCCACCCCCCACATCCCGTCTCCCAAAATAAACATTTTTAGAAATTGAGTTGTAGAGCATAATCTGTCTTAAACATGCACACACATGTCCATAGTACTATTCACAATCACCAAAAAGCAGGGACAGCCCAAATGCCCAAAGGATGAATGGATACATGAATTGTGTTAGATGAATTGTGTTAGATGCATACAAAGAGAATTATTCAGCCATAAAAGGAAATCATGTACTGATTGATACATGCTACAATGTGGGTCAA
>PJEM01009882.1:0-67276 GCA_004023845.1 Helogale parvula | reverse complement strand
AGCAGTAAACAAGATTTGCATCTGGAAGTTGGCGACAGTCATGCTGAGATAGACCAGAAGGCCTAGATGCATAAGATCAATACCATTCAGTGTTAATTCTCCGCCTCCCAGCCTTGCTGAAGGCAGATGGGGGCGTTTCCTCTACCTGGTATTCTGACGTATGTCAAATACTTTGATCTCTCCGCCCTGAGATGTATATGTATCAGCCCTCTTAATAAACTCTCCCTTTTTTCTCTCCGCACAACCAGAAACCGTGAGTGTTGTATTTATTTCCGTACGTCCGTCCCCCTTGCCCCTTTCCCCTTTTCCCTTCTCTCTTATCTTCCCTCAGGAAAAGAACCCAGGCCGTCTTTCCTGCACAGGCCAGAGCGGCCAGGGAGAGTCACGGCAATTACTGGATCATATGATAATACTATTTTTAAGTTTTGAGGAACCTCTGTACTATTTTTCACAGTGGCTGTGCCTGCTTGCATTCTGAACAAGAGTGCACAAGGGTTCCTCTCTATCCACATTCTCACCAACACTTTTCTTGAATTTTTGATTTTAGCCATTCTGATAGATGTGACGTAATATGTCTTTACTGTTTTGATTTGTAATTCCCTGATGATCAGTGATGTTGAGCATCTTACTGTTTGTATGTTGGACACCTGTATGTCCTTTTTGAAAAAATGTTTATTCATGTCATCTGCCCATTTTTTATTGGACTGCGTAAGTTTTGGGGGGGTTGAATACTATAAGTTTTTTTCTATATTTTGGATATTAACCACTTATCAGATACATTATTTTCAGATATTCTCTAACATTCAATAGGTTGCCGTTGTGATGCAAAAGCTTTTTTATTTTTGTATAGTTCTAATACTTTAATTTTGCTTTTGTTTTTCTTGCCAGAGGAGACCTATATAGAAAAATGTTTTCATGGCTCATATCCAAGACTGGCAGTAGCCTATTGTTTTCTCCTAGGAAAGTTATGGTTTCAGGTATCACACTTAGGACTTTAATCCATTTTTAGATTATTTTTGTGTATGGTGTAAAAAATTGGTCCAGTTTCATTCTTATGTATGCATATGGTTGTTCAGTTTTCCCAACATCATTTGTTGAAGCAATTGTCTTCTTTTCCCACTGTACTTCTTGCCTCCTTGGTAGTACGTTAATTCTTTATATAATCGTGGGTTTAGTTCTGGATTCTGGATTTTGTTCCATTGATCTATGCATCTATTTTTGTGCCACTGTTACTACACAAAGTGTTACTACAACTTTGTAGTACATCTTGAAATCTTGGATTGTGATATTCCTAGTTTTGTTTTACTTTTCCAAGATTGCTTTGGTTATTTGAGTTCTTTTGAGGTTCCATATAAATTTGTGAAAAATGCTTTTGGAATTTTGATAAGGATTGCATTAAATGTGTAGGTTGCTTTGGGTGATATAAACATTTTCATTTGTATCACCTTCAATTTCTTCCATCATTTATAGTTTTTGGAGTACAGGTCTTTCACCTCCTTGGTTAAGTTTATTCCTAAGTATTTCATTCTTTTTGTTGCAGTTGTAAATGGGATTATTTTCTTAGTTTCTTTTTCTGCTATTTCATTATTAGTGTATAGAAATTCAACAGATTTCTGTATGTGAATTTTGTATCCTGCGAGTACTGAATTTTAGTTCTAGTAGTTTTGTGATGGAGTTTTTTAGGGTTTTCCATATATATAGTATCATGTCATCTGTAAAGTCTGAGAGTTTTACTTCTTTCTTACCAATTTGTATGCCTTTTATTTTCATTTTGTAATTGATGTAGCTAGAATTTCCAGCACTATGTTAAATAAAAATGGAGGGAGTGGACATCTTTGTCTTCTTCCTGATGTTAGAGGAAAAACTCTTAGTTTTTCAGCACTGAATATTATGTTAGCTGTCCGTTTCTCATATATTGCCTTTATGTTGAAGTAGGTTCACTATAAGCTTACTTTGTTGAGAGTTTTATAATAAATGGATGCTGTGTTTTTTCAAATACCTTTTCAGCATAAATGATCATGTTTTATTTCTTCCTTTCCCTTTTTGATGTGATGTATCATGTTGATTAATTTGCAAATATTGATTCACTCTTCTATCTCTGGAATAAATTCCACTTGATTATGGTGAATTTTTTTTAAATGAATTGTTGGATTCAGTTTCCTAATATTTTGTTGAGTATTTTTGCATGTGTGTTCATTAGAGGTATTTGCCTGTAGTTTTCCTTTCCTTTCCTTTTTCTTTTTCTTTTTTTGGTAGGATCTTTACCTGATTGTTTTTTTCATTATGGTAATGTTGGCCTCTTGAACAACTTTGGTTTTATTTTCTCTTTGACCTTTTGGAATCATTTGAGAATAATGATCTTTAAATCTTTAAATATTTGGTAGAAGGGCCCCGGGGTGGTTTAATTGGTTAAGTGTCCGACTTCAGCTCAGATTATGATCTCACAGCTTGTGGGTTTGAGCCCCACATCAGGCTCTGTGCTAACAGCTCAGAGCCTGAAGCCTGCTTTAAATTCTTTGTCTCCCTGTCTCTCTGACCCTCCTCCACTCACACTCTGTCTCTCTCCCCTTCAAGAATAAATAAACATTAAAAAATTTTAAATATTTTGTAGAATTTATCTATGAAGCCATCTGGTCTTGCACTTTGATCATTGTGAATTTTTTGATTACTGAAACAATTTAATTGCTAGTCATTGATGTGTTCAAATTTTCAATTTCTTTCTGGTTCAATTTTGTCAGGTTATATATTTCTAGGAATTTATACATTTTCTTTAGGTTAGCCAATTATTCTGCTTATAATTTTTCAATGTTATTTGTATTTCTATACCAAATAATAGATATTTAATTCCACCATTCTTTTCTGTATGTTCAGGATATCAGGTATTATTTATCCTCTTTCATTCCTAGTTTTATTTAATTGAGTCCACTCTTTCACCCCCTCCAATTGTTTTGATGAGGCTGCTAAATGTTTGTCAATTTTGTTGATCTTTTTAAAAAACAAGCTCCTGGTTTCATTGTTCTATTATATCTTTAGCTTTTATTTCATTTATCTCTGTTCTAATTTTTATTATTTCCTTCCTTCTACTGGTTTTGAGCTTTGTGTCTTCTTTTTTTTTTTTTTCCTAGTTCCCTTACCTGTAAGGTTACATTGTTTATTTAACATTTCTCTTGCTTCTTCATGTAGGACCATATGCTATAATCTTTCCTCTTAGAATAGCTTTTACTTCCTTTCTAAGGTTTTGAATTATTGTGTTGTGATTTTTATTTGTCTGCATGTATTTTTAAATTTCTTCTTTGATTTCTTGGTTGACTCATTCATTGTTTAGTAGCAAGTTATTTAGCGTCCATGTATTTAATGAATCCTTTCTAGATTGTTTCTGGTTATTAAAGACCAGTTTCATACTCTTGTGGTTGGAAAGAATGCATAACAAGATTTTAATTTTTTTTTTAATTTTTTGAGCATTGTTTTGTGGCGTAACATCTATTATGGAGGCTGTTCCATGTACACTTAAAAATAATGTGTATTCTTCTGTTTTTGGATGAAATATATGTTAAATCTATCTGGTCCAATGTGTCATTCAAAGCCACTATTTGTTTGTTAATTTTCTGTCTGGATGATTTGTCCATTAACATATGTGGGGTGTTATAATCCCCTAGTATTATGTATTGTTATTGGTTTCTTCTTTTATGGCTGTTAATAGTTGTTTTATGTGTTTGGGTGTTTCTGTGTTGGATGCATAAATATTTATAATTCTTATCTCTCCTTGTTGAAATGTCTCCTTTATGATTATGTAATATTGTTCTTTGTCCTTTGATAAAGATTTTGTTTTATTTTTTTCTGCTATAAGTATTATTGCCTCAGCTTTCTTTTCACTTCCATTTGCACAATTAATGTTTATCCATACTTTCATTTTTAATCTACATATGTCTTTAGGTGTGCAATTATTCTCTTATAGACAACATACAGATGGATCTTGCTTCTTTATTCATTTAGGCACCCAATCTTTCTTGATTGGATCATTTAGACTACATTCAAAGTAACCATTGATGGGTGTGAACTTATTGCCATTTTATTACCTTTTTTTTACAGTTGTTTTTGTAGTTCTTCTCTGTTCCTTTCTCTTCTCTGTTGTTTGATGGCTTTCTTAAGAGATATGCTTCGATTCCTTTTTTACTTTCTGAATATCTTTACAGGGTTTGATTTCTGTTTACCATTAGGCTAATACATAACATCATATTTATGTAGCAGTCCACATTAAGTTGATGGTCACTTAAATCTAGACCTATTCTAAAACACTAAATTTTTATATCCTTTCCCATGTTTTACATATATGACATCATACTTTAAATCCTTTTATTTTGAGAGTCCCTGGACTGTTATAGATAAAATTGATTTTATTGCTTTTGTGCTTTAACTTCTATAGCAGTCTTAAAAGCCATTAATCAGAGAACTTGGGAAGCTCAGTTGGTTAAACGTCTGACTTTGGCTCAGGTCATGGTCTCGTGGTATGTGAGTTCAAGCCCTGTGTTGGACTGTGCTGACAGCTCAGAGCCTGGAGTCTGCTTCAGATTCTGTGCCTCCCTCTCTCTCTGCCCCTCCCCTACTTGTGTTCCGTCTCTCCCTGTCTCTCAAACATAAATAAAATAAAAACAATAAAAACAATAAAAGCCATTAATCTACTACTTTTATTATGTGTGTAGTAATTGTAATTTTTTTTTACTTTTCCAATTTTTACTCTTGACTGTGACCTTTTCTTTCCTCTCAGAGAATTCCTTTTAATGTTGCTTGTAAGGCTGATTTGGTGGTGACAAATTTCTTTACATTTTGTTTGTCTAGGAAACTCCTTATCTCTCCTATTATGAATGATATCCTTGCTGGATAGAATATTCTTTGTTGCGGTTTTTTACTTTCAGCATTTTGAATATATTGTGTCACTTCCTTCTGGCCTGCAAAGTTTCTGCTGAAAAATCAGCTGAAAACCTTATGGGGTTTCCCTTCTTTATAATTGTGTTCTTTTCTGTGGCTGGTTTTAAGATACTCTCTTTGACACTACTCTTTCTAATTTTATTTATTATGTGTTTTGGTGTGGAACTCCTGAATTGATTTTGTTGGTGGCTCTCTGTAAATCCTGGATTTGGATGTCGATTTCCTTTTCAAGAGTAAGGGGGTTTCAGTTATTATTTCTTCAAATAAACTTTCTGTCAACTTTTCTCTCTCTTCTACTTCTGAGATTCCTATATTGGAAATGTTATTATGTTGGATGATGTTGCTGAATACTCCTAACCTATCCTTATTTTTTATTAGTTCTTTTTCTTTTTTCATTTCTTTCCTTTCGTTTTCTTTTTTCTTTTTTCTTTCTTCTTTCTTTCTTTCTTTCTTTTTTTTTTTTGCTGTTTAACTGGTTTGTTTCTCATTACTTTGTCTTCCATCTTGTTGAATTGTTCTTATACTTCTTGTACTCTACTATTTATTCCATCTACTCTATTTTTAAGTATTCAGTTCTTCATCTGTGTTTTTTTATTTACATTTTTTATCTTTTTGTTGACGATTTCACTGAGATCCTCCACTCTTTTTTCAAGGCTAGTAAATGTATTTATGAGCTTTACTTTGAATTTTCTATTAGGCATATTTCTTATCCTCATTTCACTTAGTTATTTTGCTGTGGTTTTGTCCTGTTTTTTCATTTAGGACATATTCTTCTGTCTTCTCATTTTGTCTAACTCTCTGTGCTTGTTTCTTTGTTTCTAAGAAAATCAACTATGTCTCCTGCTTTTTAAAGTAGTGGTCCTATAAATATGAGGTCTGGTGGCAAAAAGTTCACAAGAACCAAGCACTTCAGGTGTTTTTTCCCTATGTGTGTTGCATGTACCCTACTATTGTGGCTGAGCTTCATTTGACTTCAGTCCAGTTGGCTGCATTAACTCTCTTCAACTGTTTTGGAATGAGATTAATCTCTGTGCTGTTAAAGTACTAGTCTGGGGCCCTCTTGGACTTCAGTTGTGTCAGGCGAGATGTCTTCCCTCAGCCCAATTTCCAGAAGTGCAGTTGCATTAATATATAGGGTGTTCTTCCTGTGTTTTCCCATGAGGGGATTCATTGGTGGGTTGGGCCTGTAGTTAGACCAGATGTCTGCCATCAGTTCATCTGTTGGCATTGCAGTGACCTCAAACTACAGGGTTATCTCTTTATGCTCCCTCTGTGATGTTTTTGTTGGTGGGTGGGGTGGCGGTCAGTTCAGATGTCTGCCCCCAGCCCATATTGGAGACTTCAGTTGAACTGGTGTTTGTGTTTATATTCCTTTTTACCCAGAGAGAGTCACTTTGGAATGTTCCTCGTAGGGCATGTGGTGTTAACCAGCTATGTGGAGTGTGCTCATGTTAGTTCTCACAGATGTCCTGTTATCTTGCTTGGGAGGTGGGAGGGATAGACATGGTGCCTGCCAACCCTTTTGTCCTTAAGCAATCTCTTAAATATTTATACCCCTTCAGCACAAGTTCTGAGATTAGTAAATAAATCACATATACCCCAGGCATTCTTCAAACTGATGCTTTTATGCCATATCCCTGGAAGGTTGTTCATTGTGCTATATATTTCAGGGAAGTGATATAGTTTCTATCACCTTCTAGCTCTCCCAGAGCCAAGCTTACTAATTTTTGAAGTACCAGATTTAAGCCTCACTGATTGTAAATCCTCACAAAGTTAAGCTCCACTGTTTTTGAAATCCAAATGCTATTGGGACTTGTCTTCCCAGTGCAAGTCCTCCAGGTCTGGAGTGCCTGGTTTGAAGTCTATTCCTCTCCCTCCTGTGGTATCCCTCCCACTAGTGGTTATCTCTTCAGAAGTTTGATTCCTGACTGAGTTTCTGTCCTCTTACCCCTTGTTACGTGGCTTTCTCTCTATGATTAACTGTGGAGAGTCTGTTCTACCTGACTTCAAGTTGTTTTCTGGGTTAGTTGTGCTGATGTGGCTCTTATATAGCTATATTTGGGACAGTGTGAGCTTAGGAGTCTCTTACTCCACCATCTTCAAAGTTAACACCCACTTTTGTCAAGCAATATATAGCTTCAAATGGGATGAAACTCGCATTCATGTCTGGCCTTATTTTGGGGCAACCAAATTGATAGTAACTAAGCCAATTTCCTCAGGACACAAAACAAACTTAGTAAGATATTACTACTCCTGTTAGATATCACTTCTGAGACAACACTTCTTGCACATGAAACAAACAAGCATGCTAGAAGGTGGCATTAACAATTCCATTTGTTTAACTTTTGGGTTTCTTGGATCTGAACTAATACCTAAAACAGATATGCTGTAGGGGCTGGGAACTGTATGTATTTTACAGTGTTCCTTATTGCATGGAAGTTTTCTTGAGGTTAGCAGGTAACCTACTGTCAATATAACCCATTCCATGACCAATCTATCCTATCACAGGAGTTTTCTTGAGGTGATGTGTACTCTAACAGCTTTTAAATGTTTGACATGTACCCACCAATTTTTGTGACTTTTTGGTCTCTAAGATACCCATTAGCAATATCCTTTACATTAAATAAGACAAACAAACGTGCACTATAACAAAAGAGGTTACTGTCCTGGCCACAGGAAGAACCTATGTAAACCACCACTAATTTCTATGGAAGTTTCCTGAAGTTTTCCACCTGGAAAATTGTATTCTGAAAGACTGAGCACTTGGATCCTGGAACACCCTTCTGCCAGCTCAGCTGGACTCTGGGCAAAATTGACGGTTCAGCTGAGCTCCATGAAAAACTGCCAGCTCATCTGGGCTCCAGGCAAATATGTCAGCTCAGTTGGCTCTGAGTACAATCATTTGCTAGCTCAAGCTGACACACTCTGTAAAGGAAACCCAATTGTATCAGGAGCTGAAATGCAAAACAAAGATGAACTCAGAATTGAGAGGAAATTATCCACAGCCCTCAGAAAATGTGAGAAAGACAGTGAGCAGAAAAAGTTTGTCCCAAAATACTGCTAGAAGTTGGTTTCAGATCCCTCCACAAACACACAATCTGTTAAATAACAAAAATTCAACAAAGTAAATTTTAAAAATCTAATTGGCTTCTCTATTTTATTAATTGGACAGTATCTCATCTAGCAAGTAGAGGGGAACTCCAAAGGGCGACAGAAAAGGAAAAGGTTTTAATGGTAGAGAGGAAATGGGAAAAAGGAAAAAAAACCTCCATTTTTTAGGCAAGGTCACCCTTTTAAACGGAACAGAAAGCATCTATCCATAAATTTCATAGTGCTTACCATGCAGGAAATTTCCATGTTGACTGGTTAAAGGTTACATTTTAGGGGTGGGGGTGGAGGTGGACAAAACTGAAGTTAGGTTAGGTATTAAGTCTTAGTTTACGGACTTTGGGCCTTAATCTAAGTGATGATATTTTAGATCTGTGGTTTTCTTTTTTAAGTTGTTATTTTAATTCAAGCTAGTTAACATGCATATTAGTTTCAAGTGTACAGTATAGTAATTCAACAGTTCCATACACCACCCCGTGTTCATTTTGACAAGTGCATTCCTTAATCCCCATTACCTATTTCACCTGTTTCTCCATCCTCTTCCCCTCTGGTAGTCATCAGATTGTTATCTATTATTTTTTAATAGTTTATTGTCAAATTGGTTTCCATATAACACCCAGTGCTCTTCCCCACAAGTGCCCTCCTCCATTACCAACACCCTCTTTCCCCCTCCCCTTTCCTCCTTCAACCCTGGTTTGTTTTCAGTATTCAATAGTCTCTCATGTTTTGTGTCCCTCTCTCTCCCCAGCTCTCTTTCCCCCTTCCCCTCCCTATGGTCCTCCATTAGGTTTCTCCTGTTAGACCTATGAGTGCAAACATATGGTATCTGTCCTTCTCTATTATTAAGAGTCTGTTTCTTGCTTTGTTGTTTTCTTCTTATTATTATTTTTTAATGTTTATTTTTGAGGGATAGAGACAGAAACAGAGTGTTAGTGGGGAAGGGGCAGAGAGAGAAGGACACAGAGTCTGAAGCAGGCTCCAGGCTCTGAACTATTAGCACAGAGCCCGATGCATGTTTCAAACTCAGACCATGAGATCATTACCTGATCATGATCAGGATGCTTAAACAACTGAGCCACCCTGACACCCATGTTGTTTTCTTTTTAACACAACTAT
The DNA here is from genome assembly GCA_004023845.1 of Helogale parvula. Taxonomy (NCBI): domain Eukaryota; kingdom Metazoa; phylum Chordata; class Mammalia; order Carnivora; family Herpestidae; genus Helogale; species Helogale parvula. The sequence continues at coordinate 58,126 of PJEM01009882.1, read as the reverse complement.
TGACTTAAGTTTTTTTAAGAGACTTCTAATGTTAGTATTTTTATTGTGAGAAAATATAAAGAACGAAAATTACTATTTTAATAATTTTTAAGTGTACAGTTCAGTTGCCTGAAGTATATGTACATTGTTTTGTAACCATCATCACTATCCATTTTCAGAACTTTTTTTTATCATTCCATATTGAAACTTTGTATCCATTAAATAATAACTCTCCATTCCTTTCTTATCTTCTTCAAACCTTAATAACTACTGTTCTACTTTCTGTCTCTACGAATTTAGCTACTCTAAGTACCTCACATAAGTGGAAGCACACAGTATTTGTCTTTTTGGGTCTGGCTTATTTCACATAGCTTACTTTCTTCAAAGTTCATTCTTGTTGTAATATGTATCAGGATTTCATTTCCTTTTTAAACATATGTTTTAAGTAGAAATTGTATATATTTAAGATACAAATGAGATTACATGTCATGTCCTCACATGGTTACCTTTTTCTTTTTTGTGATGAGCTCCCTGGAGTATACTCTCATAGCATATTAACATTGTGCAGTATAATATTATTGTGTATAGCCATCATTCCTATACATTAGTTCACTAGACTTATTGATCCTGCATAACTAAAATTGTGTACTCCATGAGAACATCTCTCCTTTATCCCACCTCTCAGTCCCTGATAACCACCATTTTAATCTGTGTCTGAGTTCAGCTTTTTAAAAATATTATAGATTCCATGCACAAAATCAAATAGTACCTGACTTTCCCTGTCTGCCTTATTTCATTTAACATAATGTTCTCAAGCTTCACCCATGTTGCCACAAATGGCAGGAACAACTTCATCTCCTGGCTGAATAGTGTGTATACACTATATGTATACACATTGTGTGTGTGTGTGTATACAATATATACATAACTTTATCCATTCATCTGCTGACACTTGAGTTGTTTTTATATCATGACTATTGAGAATAATCCTGAAATAAACATGGAATGGCAGATATCTGTATGAGATATTAATTTGACTTCATTTTGATATATCCTAGAACTAGGATTGTTGAATCATACAGTAATTCTATTATTAAATTTTTATGGTAGTTTTTACTGAGATAGAATTGATATACAGTAGGTATAAGTTTCAGGTGACAGAATAAAGACTTGACATACATATATTGTGAAATGAATACCACAGTAAATTAACAACCATAATTTTATATAGTCATTTTTTCCTGTGATGAAAACTTTAATATTTACTTTCTTAGTAACTTTCAAATATACCATACACCAGTGGTAAGTATAATGATTATGTTGTTTTTGTTCCAGATTTCTTTGACTTTTCTGGTCTTTGGTGGTTCCATATGAATTTTGCATTTAAAAATAAATAAATAAATATTTTGGTTAAAAATGCCATTGGAGGGGTGCCTGGGTGGCTCAGTCAGTTAAGTGTCTGACTTTTGCTCAGGTCATGATCTCACAGTTCATAGGTTTGAGCCCTGCATCAGGCCTTTGTAGGGGTGCCTGGGTGGCTCAGTCAGTTAAGCAACCAATTTCAGCTCAGGTCATGATCTTGCTGTTCATGGGTTCAAGCCCAATGTCAGGCTCTGTGCTGACAGCTCAGAGCCTGGACCCTTCTTTGGATTCTGTGTCTCCCTCTCTCTCTGCCCCTCCACCACTCATGCTCTGTTTCTCTCTGTCTCAATAATAAATAAACATAAGAAGGTTTTTAAAATGCCATTGGAATTTGTAGAGATTTCATTGATCTGTAGATTGCCTTGGTAGTATGAATATTTTAACAATATTAAGTCTGATTCATGAACACTGGATATCTCTAATTTTTTTGGTGTGTCTTACTCAATTTCTTATTTCAATGTTTTATAACTTTTAGGGTACAGATCTCTCATTTCTTGGATAAATTAATTCCTAGTTTATTGTTCTTATGTTGCTATAAATGGAGTTGCTTTCATAATTTCTTTTTCAGATATTTTGTGTTTACTATAGAGAAATACAACTGAATTTTGTATGTTGATTTTGTACCTTACTACTTTTTTGAATTTAGTTTTTGTTAGTTATAATCATTTTTCTATCTGTGATATCATGCCATTTGTAAACAGAAAATATCACCTCTTCCTTTTTGATTTCAATACATTTTATTTATTTTTCATGCCTAATTACTATGGGTAAGACTTCTAGTACTATATAGAATAGAAGTGTTTAGAACTGAGATTTATGTACCTTTTTTCTTATTGACAGAAAAGCCTTTAGCATGATGTTAGCTGTTGGCTTGTCATATATGACCTTTATTATTTTTCAGGTACATGTACTTTATACTCACTTTGTTGATAGTTGTTATCAAAAATGTTAAATTTTTTCAAATAATTTATCTGCATCTATTGAAATAATCATATGCCTTTTATCATTCATTCTTTTCATATGGTATAAAATATTTACAGATTTGTGTATGTTGAAACACAATTTTATCCCAGAGATTAATTCCAACATTGATCACAGTGTTTGACACTTTTAACATGCTGTTGCATTTGGCTCATTAGTGTTTTGTTGAGATTTTTGACACTTATTTTCATTAGAGTTATTGGCCTGTAATTTTCTTTTCTCATAGTGTCTTTGCTTGGCTGTGACATAAAAAGAATGCTGGCCTTGTGCAATGAGTTTGGAGGTGTTACTTCCTCTTCAATTTTGTGAAAATCTTTTAAGATTTTTATTGGCATTAAGTTTTCTTTAAATGTTTGGGAGACTGGTGGGCTTTTGTTCATTGGAAGGGTTTTTTTTTTTTTTATTACTGATGCAACTTCCTTTCTCTTTATCTGTCCACAGGTTATATTTCTTCATACTTCTGTCTTGATAGGTGGTATATTTCTGGGGAAATATTCATTTCTTATATGTTATCAAATTTATTGGCATATTAATGTCCATGGTAGCTTCTAATAATCCTTTATATTTCTGTGGTATCAGATGTTATGTTTGCTGTTTCATTTCTAATTTTACCTCTCTGAGTCCTTCCTTTTTGCCTTATCTTAACTAAAGATTTGTTAATTTGTTTATCTTCTTAAAAAAACAACACAACACTTATTTTTATTGATTTTTCTAGTTTCTATTTGTACTCTGATTTATATTATTGACTTTTTTTGGTTAACTATATGTTTATGTTTTCTTCTTTTCCTAGTTCCATGAGGTTTAAAGTTTGATTGTTTACTTAAGATGTTTCTTTTTTAATGTTTTTTATTTATTTTGAAGAGAGAGAGAGAGAGAGAGAGAGAGAGAGAGAGAGAGAGAGCAATCACATAAGCAGGAGAGGGGCAGAGAGAAAGTGGGAGACACAGACTCTGAAGCGGGCTTCAGGCTCTGAGCTTTCAGCACAGAGTCCAATGTGAAGCTCAAACTCACAAACCATGAGATCATGACTTGAGCCCAAGTCAGAACTTTAACTGATTGAGCCACCCAGGCACCTCAAGATGTTTCTTTTTTCTTAATGTAGGCATTTATTGCTCTCAACTTACCCAGAACTGCTTTTAAAGCATCCCATAAGTTTTAGTATGCTATGCTTTCATTTTCATTATTTAACATGCAGCGTTATATTAGTTTCAGGGGTATAATACAGTGATTCAACAGTTTCAAGATAACTTTTTATTTTCCTTTTGATTTCTTCTTTGACTTATTTTTGTTCAGCAAAGTCTTGTTTAATTTTTACATATTTACTTTTTCAGTTTTCCTTTTGTTATTGATTTCTAGTTATATACTGTTATGGTCAGGAAACATACTTGATGTGATTTCAATATTCTTAAAGTTCTTAAGAGGCATTTTTGGCCTAGCATAAGATCTATTCTGGGGTACTGACCCATGTGAACTTGAAAAAAAAGTGTATTTTACTACTGTTGGATGGAATATATATCTTTTAGGCCCGTTTGGTCTATAAAATTGTTCTAATCTGCTATTACCTTACTGATTTTTTTATTAGATGTGCAATGCATTGTTGAAAGTGAGATCCCTTACTATTACTGTATTGATGCCTGTTTCTCTCTTGGGTTTTGGAAATATTTTTTGAAAATATTTAGATGCCCCAATCTGGGTGTATACATATTTATGGTATTTTATCTTCATTATGAATTAACTACTTTATCGTTATATAATGGCCTTATCTGTCTCTCTTGATAATTTTTATGTAGTTTTTTGTGAAAGGTCTATTATGTCTATAATGGCTCATGCTCCCTTTTGATTTCCATTTGATTACCATATCCTATGATATCCTTTTCCATCCTTTCACTTTCTATCTGTGTTCTTAAAGCTAAAGTGGGTACACTTGTGGTGATGATAGTGTACCATATAGAAAAGTCTAATCACTATGTTGGAAACCTGAAACAAATGTAAAATTTTGTCTTAAATATATTCAAATTAAAATTTAAAAAGTATAATACTTATTAAATAATTTTAATGTTAAAATGAAAAATAATAATGTCTCTTGTGGGTAACATATTAATGGAATATATTTGTTATCCAATCAGCCATCTTGTATATTTTGAAGATGTTAATCCTTTTACATTTAATTATTTATGACTAAGAATTTATTACTGTCATTTTTATCATTGTTTTCTAGTTACTTTGTTCTTTTCTTCTCTTGCTGTTTTTGAGATTTTTTTTCTGTAGGGGCATGCTTTGATACATTTCACTTTATGTTGTTTATCTATTCCAGGTTTTTATTTTGGGTTAAAATGAAGTTTAAAAAAGCATATTATGTAAGGGGGAGGAAATAAGATGGCAGAGAAGTAGAGGGACTCTGAGATTTTTTAGCCTCTCAAATACAACTGTGTTAAGATCAGATCACTTGGAACACATAGGAAATTGATCTGTAGACTGGCAGAAGGTTCTCCACAGTTGGAGGGAGACAGTGTGGCAGGTGGAAAGTGTGTGGAAGTGAATTGAGGGAGACAAAAATGGCAGTGCTGTGGAGGGTGAAAATTCTTTCCAATGAGAGACAAAAAGGAGAGAAAGAGAGAGAGGGTAAGAGAGTGTAGAATCAATGTGCCCAAGAGGAAAACCTCTTTGGACCACTGACTGGGTAGTGAGAAGTACTGAATGTCACAGGGTGGTGGTATTTGTTTGTTTGTTTCAAAGAGCATTTGAAGCTTAAACTCTGAGGTTTTGGAAATGAGTGACTTTCTTCAGAGTAGAACTTTGCCACATGCTCCAAGCTTGGGGAGAGCTGGAGGGCATATAATGATGCAAAAATCTCCAGGGCACTTTCTGGAGTATATTTGGAAGAGAATATATTGCCTCCCTAAGGATAAAAGACCCTGCAGGCACCAGCCAAAAGCCTTTCATCAGCAGGGGACAGAGGAACACCCAGAGGGAGTAAAATGTTGCTGCTTTTAGAAGTGCTACACAATAGTACCTACACAATAAGTACTACACACTGCACAGACTTGGAACTGTTTTCAGGAACAAAAGACTTCAGACACAGCATACAGAGGAATGGAGGGCAGGGGCTGATGCACATGGTGCTGAGTTTTTTAAGATCTTGAGGGTTTTTTTTTAACTTTTTAATGTTGATTTATTTTTGAGAGAGAGAGAGAGAGAGAGAGAGACATACAGACAGACTGTGAGTGTGGGGAGGGACAGTGAAAGGGGGAGACACAGAATCTGAAGCTGACTTCAGGCTCTGAGCTGTCAGCACAGAGCCAAACTCAGGGCTTGAACTCATGAACCATCAGATCGTGACCTGAGCCGAAGTCAGCTGCTTAACTGACTGAGCCACCCAGGTTCCCAAAGACCTTAAGTTTTGAATCCAGCCACACACCAAAGAAAAATCACAGGAGAGTTGTGGTGCAGGGTGAGCTGACTGCCCTTGCTGTTTTGTGAGGGCTGCCTGAACATAGGGGATGTGAAATCCCTTGTCCAGGATGAGAGATTGGGATTGTGACATTTTCCCCCAACACCAACAAGGTTAGACTTCAGAGAGCATAAAAGAGGCCACAATGGAAGCAAGACCCATACACCACACACTGCCTCCAGTGCCTAGCAACTGCTTATTTACTTCAGCAAGACTGACTCTGAATCAAAGCAGTAAGCTTCTCCTCCAGAAGACTAACACAGCCAGCATGCCGCATGCACCAAGTGTACTGAAAATCCATTGCTTCACAATGACATTCTGCTGGAAATAGGACCAGGCTTACTTGTTTCTGGTTTTTGTTGTTGTTGTTGTTGTTGTCTCTTTTTTTCCCCCTCTGCTTCTTCTTGTGGAATCAGACTCCTACTTTCTTGTTTGTTCTTTTCCATTTGATTTTTTTCCTTTGGGGGAACAAGTTTCCTTCTTTTCTTTCTTTCTTTCTTTCCTTCTTTCTTTCTTTCTTTCCTTCTTTCTTTCTTTCTTTCTTTCATCTTTCTCCCTTTTTTCTTTTCTTCTTCTTCTTACTTTTCTTTTTCTTTGTAATTAGTTTTATAGTTTTCAATTATCTGTTTGGATTTTTTTGTTTCCTTCCCCTTTCCCTTCATGGGGAATCAGGATTTTTTTCTTCGTCTAATTTTTTCCAGGTGTATTCAAAGAAAAAAAACCATAGCACACCTACTATAAGGCCCAAACAGTCCCCAATGAAAGCAAGGAAAAGCTCTGCAGAGGACTGTCCACTAGGAAAGAGAAGTCAAAATGCATCAGTGGAGTGGACACAGCATACAACAGAAACATTTCTTGAATTTCCAGGCCTTTGGCAGTGTATACCCCTTTTTAATATAGCAGTACACTCAGGCACAGGAAACATAATGAATTTTAAAACATGGAAATGACAGAAACTTAGGCCAAATCACAAGATGGGCAAATTCTCAACAAATGAGAGGTCAAGAAGAAATCACATTCAGGTACATGCTCAAAACAGATATAAGCAATATATCTAAATAACAATTTAGAACAAGAGTCATAAGATTACTACCTGGGCTTTCTGAAAGAAGTATAGAAGACACCAAGGAAATGCTTGCTGCAGAAATCAAAAACCTAAAAGCTAGTCATGCTGAAATTAAAAATGCAATAACTGAGATATAAAACTGAATGGATACAGTAACAATAAAGATTCAAGAAACAGAGGAGAGAATGTGTGACATAAAAGATAAAATTACAGAAAATAAGGGAGCTGAAAGAAGAGGGAAAGAAACTATTAGATCATGAGGGGAGACCTAGGGAACTTAGTAATTCCATAAAATGAAACAATGTCTGTATCATGGAAGACCCAGAAGAAGAGTGAGAAAAGGGGGCAGAAGTTTAATATGAACAAATTATATGTGAGGACTTCCCTAATTTGGGGAAGGAAATAAGCATTCAAGTCCAATAGGCACAGATAACTCCCCTCAAAATCAACAGAAATAGGTCAACACCAGGCCATATCATAGTGAAACTTGCAAAAATATGAAAATAAAGAGAATTCGGAAAGCAGCAAGGGACAAAAGGTCCTTAACCTACAAGGGTAGTCACATAGTGTTAACTGTAGAATTGTCCACTGAATTTTGCCAGGCCAGAAGGGAGTGGCAACGTGTTGAACGGGAAAAATATGTAGCCAAGGATTTATCCAGAAAAGCTGTCATTCAGAATAAAAGAAGAGATAAAGATTTTCCAAGACAAATAAACTAAAGGAGTTTGTGACCTCTAAAACAGCCCTGTAATAAATTTTAAGGGGGACTCTGAGGGAAGACAAAAATAGAAGACTAAAGCAACAGGGACACCTAAGTGGCTCAATCAGTTAAGCTTCTGACTCTTCGTATCAGGGCAGGTCATGATTCTATGGCTTTTGAGGTCGAGCACCCACATCAGGGTTCTGTGTTGACAGTGCTTGAGCCTGCCTGAAAGTCACTCCCTCTCTCTCGGCTTCTCCCCTGCTCACTTTCTCTATCTCTTATTCTCAAAAATAAATAAATAAACTTAAAAAAATTAACAAAAGAATACAAAAGCAACAAAAACTCTGAAGGACCTGACAACATCACCAGAAACACCAATTCTACAGGTAACATAATGGCACTAAATTCATATTTTTCAATAATCACTGTAATGTAAATGGACTAAATGCTACAGTGAAAAGACAGAGGGTATCAGAATGGATAAAATATATGATCCAGCTATATGCTGCCTACAAGAGACTAATTGTAGATATAAAGATGCAGATTGAGAGTGGATGGAGAGACATTATCATGTCAATGGATGACAAAAAAAAATACGGGGTACCCATCCTTATTTCAAACTAGATTTTTAAAAAAGAGTCTAAATAAGATGAAGAAAGGTACTATATCATAATTAAGGGGTCTATCCCTCAAGATCTAACAATTGTAAATATTTACACCTCCTACTTATAGGCCCCAACTATGTAAATCAATTAATCAGAAACATAAAGAAACTCACTGATAATAATACCATTAGAGTAGGGGACTTTAATACCCCACTCACAGCAACGTACAGAACATGTACACAGAAAGTCAGCAAGGAAACAATGGCTTTGAATGACACACTGGTCCAGATAGACCGAACAGATATGTTCAGAACATTTCATCCTACAAGTGCACATCAAACATTCTACGGAAGAGATCACATACTGCATCACAAATCAGCATTCAACAAGGACAAGAAGATTGAGATCAAACTATGCATACTTTTAGAACAACAAGTTATGAAACTTGAAGTCTTCCACAAGAAAATATTTTGAAAGCCTCAAATACATGGATGTTAAATAACATCATACTAAAGAATGAATGAGTTAGCCAGGACATAAAAGAAGAAATAAAATACATAGAAGCAATGAAATGAAAACAAATGAGAACAAACCCTGTGTGAAATGCAGCAAAGGCAGTCTTAGGAGAAAATTATATTGTAACTCAGCCCTATCTAAAAAAGCAAGAAAGGTCCAAATTCACAATTTAACCTTACATCTAAAGAAATTATAAAAGGAACAGCAAATAAAGCCTAAAGCCAGCAGAAGATGGAAAATAATAAAGATTACAGCAAAAATAAATGATATAATAAAAAACAACCCAATAGACCAGATTAATGAAACTAAAAGCTGTTTTTTCTTAAATAAAACTAATAAACACTTAGCCAGACTTCTCAAAAAGAAGAGAGAGGACCCAAATAAAGTCATGAATGAAAGAGGAGAGATCACTATCATCACAATAAAAATACAGAGTTATAAGAGAATAATATTAAAAATTATATGCCAACAAACTGGGCAATATGGAATAAATGGACAAATTCACAGGAACTCATACCCTAGGAAAACTGAAGCAGGAATAAATAGAAAAGTTGAACAGACCCATAAAACCAGCAAATATATTGAACCAATTATGAAATTTCTCCCAACAAAAAGTATTCCTGGGCCAGCTGACTTCCCAGGGAAATTCTACGAGACATTTAAAGAAGAGTTAGCTCATAGAATTGTCCCTGGAGAAGAGGAAAACTTTGGCCTGGGATGGAGAGGGATCCTATCATCCCCTCTCCAAAGTAGTGCATTCGGAGAGAGGTCCTATCTCTAGCTGTGGAGCTTTCTTTGGGCAAGGTGCCCCGATCCAATCCCAGATGGCACCAGGCGAAACTGTTCCCCTACTCCTCCTCTCGATCCCTGGCTAGGAAGCGGCCCCACGTGGGGGATTACATTTCCAGAGATATCATTAAAGTGTGTGGACTAAGATCTGGAAACAAGGCGGGAACTGGGAAATACAACTCGGCCCACCTTGGTTAGGCTCGTAGCATAGGGAGATAAGACCCAAAAGAGTGATTTGCAATGCTTGGTTCCAGCAGGGACTGGGGCGCCGCCTTTTTCCTCCCCCAAACCCACCAAACACAGACTCAGGGAGCAGTCCTGGGACCCACAGTGCAGGCATGACCAGCCAACACCAAACCATACCCATCTGTGCTGCAGAGTTGCTTTTTTTTTTTTTTTTAAATACCAGAGCCCGGGGCAAGACCAACATTGATGCATTGCTGTGATTAACACTAGATCAATTCTTGATATTCAGATATATATTTCCTTTCTTATCTCTCCCCTCCTCTGGACTTGGCACTCTGGTCATTGGTTTGGTTAAACAGTCACATTTAAGCCATTCTCTTGATGCATATTCTACACCTCCTTCATCACCTTGCTTTCTCTCTCTCTCTCTCTGGAATAATCAGACTATATAGTTTCTTTGGGTAACATTATCTTTGTTTTATTCTCCTCACCTCCTACCATATTCTCCTCTTTCTCTCTCGGAACTAAGCCTACTTGTAGTCTCTTTGCCTGGTCAATGTTCAATTTTGCTTTCTCCCCACCCCTGTCACTTCTCTCTATATGCTTTTCCATCAGCACTGCCTCCATCCTGCTCTTTATTTGTAGGGCGATTTCTGGTTTAATGCTTTTAGACTGCCCTTTGTCTCTGTTTTTTTTTTTCTTCCCTTTATTCCCCTTTTGGTTTGCTCATGTATTTGATTTCTCTGTGCGGTTGCCTGCTTTTGTTCCCTGTGTATTTGTCTGTCTGTTTTCGTTTTCAAGGCTACCTCAAGAAACAAGCCAAAGCACACAGGGTGGAGAGTCCCAAATATCACTGAGTAGAGAAATAAAATTATCAAAGGCAGAATACGAGGGACTAAGGGACACCATTAAAAGAACACTTCCTGAATGTACAGGTCCTGGACAGTCAATAGGCCTCTTTTATGTAGCAATACTCACAGGTGCAGAGTGCATAAAAGGCTTTTGAAATGGACAAGAGACAGAAAGCTAACCCAAATGACCAAACAGAAGAACTCTTCTCTAAAAAATCCCAGGAGGAAGTCACAGCTACAGAATCTTTCAAAAAATATATAAGCAACATAACAGAGCAAGAATTTAAAAGAATTTTCATAAAATTAATCGTTGGGCATGAAAAAGGCATGGAAGACATCAGAGAGGCTATTGCTACAAAGACTACGGACTAAAAATAGTTGTAATGAATTAAAAAATGCTATAAATGAGGTGCATAATAAAATGGAGAGAGCCACTGCACACATTGAAGAGGCAGAGAGGAGAATAGGTGAATTAGAAGACACAATTATAGAAAAGGATGAAGCCGAGAAAAAGAGAGATAAATTGATACAGGACCACAAAAGAATTCGAGACCTGGGCGATAATATCAAATGGAAAAATACCCTTATCATAGGAATTCCAGAAAAAGAAAAGAGAGAAAAAGGGGCTGAAGGGGTACTTGAATGAATTATAGATGGGAACTTCCCCAATCTGGGGGAGGAAATAGACATTGAAATCAAAGAGGCACAGCGAACTCCACTGAGACGTAACTTGAATTGATCTTCTGAACAACATATTATAGTGAAATTGGCAAAATATAAGGATAAAGAGAGAATTCTGAAAGCTGCTAGGGATAAAAGGGCCACAACATACAAAGGGAGACATATCAGAGTAGCTGCAGACACATCAACTGAAACATGGCAGGCCAGAAAGGAATGGCAGGAAATATTCAATGTTATGAACAGAAAAACTATGCAGCCAAGAATCCTCTATCCAGCAAGCCTGTCGTTCAGAATGGTAGGAGAGATAAAAGTTTTCCCAAATAAACAAAAACTGAAAGAATTCATTGCCACTAAATCGGCCCTACAAGAAACCCTAAAAGGGACTCTATGAGTGAAATGTTGCAAGGAACACAAAGTACCAGAGACACCACTACAAGCAGGACTGCTATAGAGAACACAATGATTCTAAACCCATAGTTTTCAATAATAACACTAAATGGAAATGGACTAAATGCTACAATAAAAAGACATAAAGTAGCAGAATGGATAAAAAACAAAATCCATCTATTTTCTGTCTACAAGAGACTCATTTTAGACCTGGAGACACCTTCAGATTGAAAGTAAGGGGATGAAGGAATATCTATCACGTGACTGGAAGTCAAAAGAAAGCAGGAACAGCCATACATATATTGGACAAACTGTACATTAAAGTAAAGGCAGCAACAAATGATGAAGAAAGGCATTATATACTAATTACAGGATTTCTCCATCAGGAAGAGTTAACAATTATAAATATTGATACACTGAATTCGGACATCCAAATACATAAAACAGTTAGTCACAAAAAGAAACAATCTTATTGATAAGAAAGTGCTAATTGCAGGCAATTTTAATACTCCATCTACAGCAATGTATAGAACAACTAGACAGAAAATCACCAAAGAAACAATGAACCAGAAGGACACATTGGAACAGGTGGATTTGACAGATATGTTTAGAACATTATATCTTGAGGCTATGGAATTCACTTTCTTCTCATTTGCACATGGTACATTCTCCAAGTTATACCACCTACTGGGTCATAAAGCAGGCTTCAATAAATATAAAAGAATTGAGATCATACCATGCACCCTTTCAGATCACGATGCTATGAAACTTGAAATCAACCACAGGAAAAGGCCTGGAAAACCTCCAAAAACATGGAGATTAAAGAACACCTTGCCAAAGAATGAATGGTCCAATCAGAAAATTAGAGAAGAAATTTTAAAATATATGAAAACAAATGAAAATGAAAATACAACAACTCAAACCCTTTGGGATGCAGCAAAGGTAGTCCTAAGTGGAAAGTATTTGGCAATCCAGGCCTATTTCAAGAAACTAGAAAAGGAGAGCCTGGTTGGCTGAGTTGTCTGAGCAACTGACTTTGGCTCAGGTCATGATCTCGTGGTTCGCGGGTTCAAGTCTCGGGTCAGGCTCTGTTCTGACAGCTTGCTCAGGGCCTGGGGCGTGCTTTAGATTCTGTGTTTCTTCTATCTGTCCCAACCCCATTCGTGCTCTGTCTCAATCTGTCTCTCAATAATAAATAAATATAAAAAGCAAAAAAAGAAACTAGAAAAAGTGCAAATACAAAATTTAACAGCACATCTAAAGGATCCAGAATAGAGATACAAGGGCACCCCAAACCCAGCAGAAGAAGAGAATTAATAAAGATCAAGGCACCAATAAACAATACAGAATCCAAGAAAACAGTTGAACACATCGAAGAAACCAAGAGTTGATTTTTGAAAAAATAAACAAAATTGATAAGTCTCTAGTCAGGCTTCTCTAAAAGAAAAAAAAGAGTACCGAAATAGAGAAAATCACTAATGAAAATGGATCTAATACAATCAATCCTCAGAAATACAAGCAATTAACAGGGAATACTATGAAAAATTATATGCCAACAAACTGGACAACCTAGAATAAATGGAAAAATTCCTAAACATACATGTACTTCCAAAATTCAAACGGAAAGAGATACAAAATCTGAACAGATCCATAACTAGTGAATAAATTGAATCAGTTATCAAAAATCTCCCAACAAATAAGAGCCCTGGGCTAGATGGCTTCCTGGCGGAATTCTACCAGACATTTAACACAGAGTTAACGCATGTTCTTCTCAAGCTAATCCAAAAAATAGAATAGAAGTAAACCTTATGGATTCATTCCACGTAGCCAACATCATTTTCATTCCCAAACCACACAGAGACCCAACAAAAAAAGAGAACTACAGCCCAATATCCTTGATGAAAACAGAGGCAAAATTCCTCAACAAAATACTAACAAATCGAATTCAACAGCATATAAAAAGAATTATCCATCATGATCGAGTGTGATTCATTCCTGGGTTACAGGGTTGATTCAATATTCACAAATCAATCAATGTGATACATCACATTAACAAAAGAAAAGTTAAAAACCATATGATGCTGTCAATAGATGCAGAAAAAGTATTTGACAAAATACAGCATCCTTTCATAACAAAAACCTTCCAGAAAGTTGGGATATAAGGAACTTACTTAAACATTATGAAAGCCATTTATGAAAAGCCCACAGCCAATATCATCCTCAAAAGGAAAAATATGAGCATTTCCCCGAGATCAGGAAATGACAGGGATGTCCACTGTCACTACTGTTGCTTAACATAGAGCTGGAAGTCCTTGCATCAGCCATCAGAAAACAAAAGGAAATAAAAGGCATCAGAATTCTCAAGGATGAAGTCAAACTTTCACTTTTCCCAGATGACAAGATACTCTACATGGAAAACCCAACCAACTCCACCAGAAGCCTACTAGAAATGATCCATGGATTCAGCAAAGTTACTGGGTATAAAATCAACGTGCAGAATTTGGTTGCATTTTTATGCACCAATAATGAAGCAACAGAAAGAGAAATCAAGAAACTGATCCCATTCACAGTTGCATAAAAAAACCATAAAATGCCTAGGAATAAAACCAACCAAATATGTAAAAGACCTGTTCGATGAAAACTATAGAAATCTTATTAAAGAAATTGAAGAAGACACCAAGAAATGGAAAAACATTCCATGCTCATGTATCAGAAGAATAAACCTTGTTAAGAATGAAATCTGGCCATTTGTAGAAAAGTGGATGGACCTCGAGGGTGCCATGCTAAGTGAAATAAGTCAGGTGGAGAAGGACAGATACCATACATTTGCACTCATAGGTCTAACAGGAGAACAGGAGAAACCTAATGGAGGACCAGGGGGAGGGGAAGAGGGAAAGAGAGTTGGGGAGAGAGAAGGATGCAAAACCTGAGAGACTATTGAATACTGAAAATGAACCGAGGGTTGAAGGGGGAGGGGGGGAAAAGAGGTGGTGGTAATGGAGGAGGGTACTTGTGGGGAAGAGTACTTTGTGTTATATGGAAACCAATTTGACAAGAAACTATTAAAAAAAAAAAAGAAATGGTGTGCCAGGAGAACTGGATAGCAACATGCAGAAGCATGAAACTAGACCACTTTCTTTTAACCTACACAAAAATAAACTCAAAGTGCATGACATAGGTAAATATGAGACAGGAATCCATCAAAACTCTAGAGGAGAAATCAGGCAACAACTTCTTTGACCTCAGCCACAACAATTTCTTGCTCAACACATCTCCAAAAGCAAGTGAACTAAAAGCAAGAATGAACTATTATTACCTCATCAAGATAAAAGGCTTCTGCATTGTAAAGGAAACAATCAACCATTCTAAAAGGCAAATGTTGGAATGGGAACAGATAATTGCAAATGATATATCAGATAAAAGGTTAGTATCCAAAACCTATAAAGACCTTATCAAACTCAATGCCAAAAAAACAAATAATCCAGTGAAGAAAGGGCAGAAGACATGAATAGACACTTTTCCAAAGAAGACCTCCGGATGGCCAACAGACACATAAAAAGATGTTCAATGTCACTCATCACCAGGGAAATACAAATAAAAACTACCCTGAGATACCACCTCACAGCAGTCAGAGTGGCTAAAATGAACAACTCAGGAAACAACAAATGCTACGTGAGCATGTGGAGAAATGGGAACCCTCTTGCACTGTTGGTGAGAATGCAAACTGGTGTAGCTGCGCTAGAAAATAGTTGTAGTTTCCTTAAAAAATTAAAAATAGAACTGCCCTATGATCCAGCAATTGTACTACTAGGAATTTATCCAAAGGATACAGTAGTGCTGATTCACAGGAGCACATGTACCCAAATGTTTATAGCAGTGCTCTCAACAAAAGCCAAATTACAGAAAGAGCCTAAATGTCTAGCAACTGATGAGTGGATAAAGAAAATGTGGTTTATATTTACAATGGAATACTTACTTGGCAATAAGAAAGAATGAAATCATGCCATTTGCAGCAATGTGATTGGAAGTGGAAGGTATTATGCTGCGTGAAATAAGTTAGAGAAAGACAGAAATCATGTTTCCACTCATATGTGGATCTTGAGAAACATAACAAAAGACCATAGGGGAAGGTAAGGCGAAGAAAATAGTTACAAACAGAGAGAGAGGGAGTCAAACCATAAGAGACTCTTAAATACAGGGAACAACCTAAGGGTGGATGGGGGAGTGGGAGAGAAGGGAAAATGGGTGATGGGCATCGAGGAGGGTATTTGATGGGATGAGCACTGGGGGTTGTATATAAGTGATGAATCACGAAAATCTACCCCAAAACGAAGAGCATACTTTACACACTGTATTTTAGCCAATTTGATAATACATAATATTAAAATTAATTAATTAATTAATTAAAACAAGAAAAAAAATGTTTTGTAGAATTTGTTTGTGGCTCCATATGGCACAGGACTGTTTTTTCCCCCCTTGGGCGTCCTTTGATTACTGATTCGAATTTCTTTGTTGTTTATCTCTCCAAGTTTTCTATTTCTTCCTGTTTCAGTTTTGGTAGTTTATGTATTTCTAGACTATTATTCATTTCTTCCAGATTGTGCAATTTGTTGTCATATAGCTTTTCATAATATCCTCTTTGAATTGTTTGCATTTCTGTGGCATTGGTTATTATTTTTTCTCTCTCATTTGTGATTTTATTTAGTTGGTTTTTTTCTTTTTGATAAGGATGGGTAGATACTTATCAATTTTATTAATTTTTTTCAAAGAACCAGCTCCTGTTTTCTTAGATCTGTTTAGTTTATTAGTAACTATATCATTTATTTTTGCTCTGATCTACATTATTTCTTTCCTTCTGTTGGTTTTAGGCTTTGTTTGTTGTTTTCCTACCTCCTTGGTTTGTTTACTTCAGATGTTTCTTGACGTAGGCCTGTATTGGTATATACTACCATCCTAGGGGCAACTTGGATGCATCCCAGAGGTTGGGGATTGATGTGTTTTCATTTTCATTTTTTACCATGTATTTTTGTTTAAATTTCATCTCTGATTTCCTGGTTGACCCATTCATGTTTAGTAGAATGTTGTTTAACCTCCATATATTTGTGGTTTTTCCATTTTTTTCTTGTGATTTTCTTGTAGATTCAGTGTTGTGGTCAGAAAAGATGCATGATATGATGTCAATCTTTTTGTATTTGTTGAAGCCTGATTGTGATATAATATGAGATCATTTAATGTCTCATGTGCATTTGAAAAGAATGCATATTCTGCAGCTTTAGGATGGAATATTCTGAATAATATATCAGTAAAGTCCATTTGGTTCAGTGTGTCATCCAAAGCCATTGTTTCCTTGCCGATTTTCTGTCTAGATGATCTGTCCATTGATGTAAGTGGGGTGCTAAAGTCCTTCAGTATTATTGTATTATCAATGAATTACTTTATTTTTTGTATTAATTATTTTTATATATTTGGTGACTCCAATGATGGCTGCTTAAGTATTTACAAATGTTACATTTTTTTGTTGGACTATCCCCTCTGTGATTAAATAGTGACCTTCTTTGTCATTTGTTACAGTCTTTGTTTTAAAGTCTGGTTTATCCAATTGGGTATTGCAACTCCAGCTTTCATTTGACATCCATTTGCATGAGAAATATTTCTCCATTGCCTCACTTTCAATCTGTCTTTAGGTCTAAAATGAGTCTCTTGTAGATAATAGAAACATAGGTCTCTTTTAATCCATTCTGACAGCCTTGGAGCATTTAGTCCATTTACAAAGTAATTACTGATAGATATGTATTTATTGCCATTTTATTACTTGTTCTGACATTGTTTCTGAGGATTTTTTTCTGTCCTTTTTTGTCTTTGTAATTTTTGGTCTTTCCATTCCACTGAGAGTCCCCTTTAATACTCATTGCAGGACTGGTTTAGTGGTCATTAACTCCTTTAGTTTTTGTTTTTCTGGGAATTTCTTTACCCTTTATCCTCTTCTAAGCTGCATAGAGTATTCTTGGCTGTAGAGTTTCTCCATTCAGCACCTTCAATATATCCTGTCACTCTCTTCTGGCTTGCACAGTTTCTGTTTTGAAAACTCTAGCTATACTTATCAGACTCCCCTTGTAATTTAAAAGCTTCTTTTGTCTTGTGGCTTTTGAAATGTTTTATTCATCCTTATATTTTACAATTTTAATTATAATATGTATTGGTGTATGTCTGCATTTGTTGGTTTTGATTGGAGTTCTTTGTCTTTACCAGATCTGGATGACTGTTTCCTTTCCCAGATTCAGAAAGTTTTCAGCTATTATTTTCTCAAATAAATCTTCTACCACCTTTTCTTTCTTTTCTTCTTCTGGAATTCCTATGAGTGTTATTACATTTGATAGTGTCATTGACTTCCCCAAGACTATTCTCTTCTTCCTTTATTCTCTCTCTCATTTAAATTATTTTGCCTTCTGTGTCATTAATGCATTCCAGCTTGCTGTTCATTTCATCCAGCTTGTTTCCCATCCCACTTATTGCACTCTTGGTCTCTTTTTTTTAAGTCATTAGTTTCTGTGTTAAGTATCTACCTGATGTCTTCTATTCTTTTCCTAAGCACCATGAGTATACTTATGATTGTTGCTTTAAATTCTCCATCAGGCATATTACTAATATTTGTTTTGTTTAGATCCCTGGTCTTATCTTGTTCTTTTGTTTGGGATAAATTCCTCTGTCTTAGTATTTTGATTAAATCTTTGGCTTCTGTGTGTTAGAAAATAATGTTTTGTTTTCTTCTCTTGATAGTAATGTTTTTATGAAGAAGAGATCATATAGTGTCCAAGGCCTGGCATTTCAGGGAATGTCTCTGGTGTGCGCTGTGTGTGTTCTTCTGTTGTGTTTTGGCTGTTGCATCCTTTAGGCAAGTCATCTTCAGAGGCTCTCCTATCTTGCTCTGTGCAATGTTTGGTCCTTGGCGTGAATGTGGTAAATTTTAACTTAAGTGTGCCCTGGTCTGCTTACAAAATGAGACCTGATACTGTTTCAAGGAGGACTGAATCTGTTGAACTCTCTTCTGGGGAGACATGGTGTGGGTAAGTGTTTGTGCTGGTCTTTGGGAGGAGGTGCTAGCTATTTTAAATATATTCAATTAGGTAAAGGAAATGATGTCTAAATAAATAAGGGAAAACATTAGAACCATATTTTACCAAATTGAGAACATCAACAAAGATATAAATTATAAAAATGATAAAAATAGAGATTTTAAAGTTGAAAAATAAAAGATCTGAAAAAAATGCACTGGAATGTCTCAACAATATATTTGAGCAGACAAAAAAAAAAGAATAAATTTGGACATAGAATACTGACATTATCCAGTTGAGGAAAAGAAAGGTGAAGCAAACAAAACACAGTATAAGAATACTATGGGACACTATAGAGACTGTCAAGAAATGTATAATGGGAAATCCAGGAGAGAAGAGGGAGAGGCAGAAAATGTATTTAAATAAAGAATGGTAAAAAAAATATCATGATATCCATGAATCTACACATCAAAAGGGCTCAGGAAATTTCAAGCAGGATAAACTCAGAGATATCCACACATGTACATGTCATAATTAAACATTGACAACTAATCCTAAAGAGAATCTTTAAAACACCAAGAGGGAAATGCTTCTTTATGTATAAAAAATCATTACTATGATTAATGACTCATTAGTTACCTGATACCGTGGTAGAATAAACGCTGTGGGATGACATATTCAAAGTTCTGAAAAATACTTTATAACCAACAATTTTATATCCGGCAATACTATGGCAAATTAATACATTTAAAAATAAAATTGATAAAAAGGAGAAGTTAAGATGACGGTGTAGTAGGGGGATCCTAGGCTTTCCTCATTCTTTGAACACAGCTAGAATAATATTAAATTGTTCCAAACACCCAGGAAATCCATCTGAGGCCTGAGAAAACAAACTGCACAACTAAAGGGATAAAAGAGGCCACATCATGGAAGGTAGGAGGTGTTGAGATGTAATTTGGGAGAGAAAATAACTGCTGCTTGTGTGGAGGGAAAGGAGCCCTGATCAGGGGGATAGGAGAGAAAGAGAAAGACAGAGACAGAGAGCAGAGTGCAAGGCATTACAAAGAAAAACACTTCCTCAAAACAAGTGATGGGGAAAATGAGAGGTGCTATCACAAGTTCTTATAAGCAGCAGATTTAGAAGCAGTCTGAAGTTTAGAAGTCTAAGCCATTGCCAGGTGGAGCCTGGTGAGCATAGAGAGCAGACACAGGAGGCAGACAGCATGGTCTGAGGATCTTCTGAGTTGCACTGGGAGAAACAGTTACCCTTCTTGAAGTGCATTTGGGAAAGGAAACACTGACTCTAGAGGACAAAAGAGCTGGCTGGCACCATTGACCTTCCCTGTTCATTAGCATAGGAACAGAGGCACCTGCTGAGGACATCTAACCTGGACACCAGCTTTTTGATATGCTTGACCATAAACTCCACTCCATAAACTGCACATTTGTGTGACTACCCTTCTGGGACAAACCTGCTCTCACTCCAGCATGGCCAGATGCTTCCCCTGAGGATCAATGTGGGTCCATGCTGTCCTGGGACCTTAAATTTTTAGGTTTTGTAATCTATCAGCGTGTCTAAGGTAAAACATAGGAACACTGTGCTCCAGGGTGGGCAGATATCTCGGACACAGACAGGGTGAGAGGAGGGATCTGAGGGATGCCTGGGACATATGAGGGAGAGATTGTAAGATCTTCTGTGAGGGCTGCCTTAAAAGTGGTGGACATTAACTACCCTCTCTGTGGTCTAAAGAGCTAGCTGACATTATTTTTACAACTGCCTATCAGTGTGGCAGACTTCACTGAGCAGTACAGGGCCGACAGTGAAGGCTTAAGCCATTTAAACCAAGCGCCACTGCCCTGCACTCCACAGGTGCTTCTTAATTTGGACAAGTGTGCCTGATAGTCATAGAAACAGCAGGACCATCTCCTGGAGGATCAGCACAAACCTCTCCCCACGTGCATGAATTCTACTGACCAGAGTCTTACAAAGCTTCAACTCTAGGGGAAATAGAAACTAGCCTCTTTAAATAAGCAGACCAAAACACACCTAGTTAAAACTCACCACACACTAGACAAGGTATAAACACTTTTCACTACAAGCAAGGAAATACTGCAGAGAACTGACTTCAGGAAAAGAGTAGTCAAACATAACAGTAGACTACACACAGCACACAACAGAAACACTTCCTGAAGCACCAGGCCCTTGACAGTATATGATTTATTCATAATATAGTCATTACTCTCAGGAGCAGGAAAAAAAAAACAGGCTTTTATTACACAGAAGAGAGACACTTAAAAACAATGCCAAGTTGGAGGAATTCATCCCAAAAGAAACAGACGTTCCACCCAGGATAAAATCAAAACAGATAAAAGTAATATGTCTGAACTAGAATTTAAAATAATAATCATGAGAATATTAGCTGGGCTTGAAAAAACTAGAAGACATCAGGGAATCCCCTTACAACAGAGATAAAAGACAAAAAAGTAGTCACAGTGAAATTTAAAAAAACCTATAACCGAAAGGCAAAAATCACTGGATGTAATGACAAGGATGGAAGAACAGAGAAATGAATAAATAAAATAGAAAATAAAATAATGAAAAATAATGGAACTGAAAAGAAGAAAGGCAAACATTGGATAACGAATGTAGACTTAAAAAAAAAAAAAGCAACTCCATAAAGTGTGATAATATTCTTATTGTAGAGTCCCAGAAGACGAAGAGAGGTAAAAGAGGGAAAAACTTTAATTTCAGCAAATTATAGTGGAAGACTTCCATAATATGGAGAAGGAAACAGACATCCAAATCTAGGACGAACAGCTTTGGGCTGGGTGCCATGATCCCAGTCGCATCAGGAGGAACCACTGCCCTACTCCCTCTACTCGATCCTGGCTAAGAAGTGCTTCTGCCTGCAGTATTATATTTCAGGTGGGATCATTAAAGCCTGCAGACTAAGATATGGAAACGAGGCTAGGCAAGTGACATAGAGCACAGCCACACTGGCTACGCCCATGGCACAGGAAGATTGGACCCAAAAGAGCTACTCGCAATGCTTAGTTCAAGAAGGGACTGGGGGGCCATCGCTTTTCTCCCCACAACCACCAAGGCGGGGCCTTAGGGAACAGACCCCAGGACTCACTGTGGAGGCAAGACATGTCTACACCAAACCACGCCCATCCACACTGGAGAGCTTCTTTTACCTGACCCAGAGCAGATGAGCATTGATGCATTGACTTGACTGACTCTAGATCAATTCATGCTATTCATATATATTCTCCCTTATCTAATTCTTTTCTCTCCCCTCCACTGGACTGGGCACACTGGTTATAGTTTTGCTTACACAATCACATTTAATCCATTCTCTTTATGCATATTCCACACCTCCATCATTACCTTCCTTTCTCTTTCTGGAATAATCAGACTATATAGTTTTTCTAGGTAACATTATCTTCTTCATTTCTTTCTCCTCGCCTCCTATGATATTCCCCTTTTTCTCTCTCTGAATTAAGCCTTTTAGTTTCTCTGTCTGATCAATGTTCAACTTCTCTTTCTCCCCACCCCTGATATTTCTCTTTGTATATGCTCTTTCATCAGAACTGTCTCCATTCTGCTCTTTATTTGTAGCTGGGATTTCTGGCTTTATGTTATGAGACTGCCATTTATCTTTTGTTGTTATTGTTTGTTTCCCTTTCAGTGTGCTTGTTTGTTTGATTTGTCTGTGCATTTGTTTGCTTTTGTTCCCTGTTTGCTTGTCTGTTTTCCAGGGCTACCTCGAGACACAAGCCAAACTACACATAGTGGAGAGTCCCAAATGTCACTACAGGTAGGGAATTGAAACAACTAAAGGCCCCACAAGAAAAACAAGTGACATCTTTAAAAGAACACTTCCTGAATGGGCAGTCAGTGAGCCTCCATTAATATAGCAGAACTCACAGGTTCACAGCACATAACAAGCTTTTAAAATTTACAAGAGACAGAGAGCTAGCCAAAATGATGAAACAGAAGAAGCTTCCTCTAAAGAAATTCCATGAAGAAGTGACAGCTAAAGCATTGGTCAAAACAGATATGAGCAACATGACAAACCAAGAATTTAGAACAATTACCATAAAATTAATTGCTGGCCTTGAAAACAGCATGGAAAACACCAAAAAAAGCTATTTTTACAAAGATTATGAACCTTAAAATAGTTGTGATGTATTAAAAATGCTATAAATGAGGTGCATAATGAAATGGAGGCAGCCACTACACACATTGAAGAGGCAGAGGGGAGAATAGGTGAATTAGATGACATAATTATAAAGAGAAATATGAGAAAAGAGAGATACATTGATCCAGGAGCACAAAAAGAGAATTCAAGAAATGAGGGATGCAATCGAGCAGAACAATATCCTTATAATAAAAATTCCAGAAGAGAGAGAAAAAGGGGCTGAAAGGGTACTTAAACAAATTAGAGCTGAGAACTTCCCCAATATGGGGAAGGAAACTGACATTGAAATCCAGGAGGCACAGAGAACTACATTCAGATGTAACTTGAATCGATCTTCTATACAACATATCCTAGTGAAGCTGGCACAATATAAGGATAAAGAGAGAATTCTGAAAGCAGCTAGGGATAAAAATACCCTAACATACAAAGGGAAACCTATCAGAGTAGCTGCAGACTTATCTACTGAAACTTGGCAGGCCAGAAAGGAATGGCAAGAAATCTGCAATGTGATGAACAGAAAAAATATGCACCCAAGAACCCTTCATCCAGCAAGCCTGTCATTCAGAAAGGAAGGAGAGATAAAGGCTTTCCCAAATAAACAAAAATTGAAAGAATTCATTGCCCTTCAAGAAATCCAAAGAAGGATTCTATGAGGGAAATGGTGCAAGGAACACAAAATACCAGAGACAGCACTACAAGCATGAATCCTACAGACAACAAAATGTCTCTAAACCCATATTTTTCAATAATATCACTGAATGTAAATGGATTAAATACTCCAATCAAAAGATATCAAGTAGTGGAATGGATAAAAATCCAAAATCCATCTATTTTATGTCTATAAGGGACTCATTTTGGACCTGAGGACACCTTCCGATTAAATATAAGGGGAATGAGAAATATCTATCATGCAACTAAAAGTCAAAAGAAACCTGAGGTAGCCATACTTGTATCTGACAGACTGGACTTTAAATTAAAGGCAGGAACAAGCGATGAAGAAGGGCATTATATAACAAATACAGTGTCTATCCATCAGGAAGAGCTAACAATTATAAACGTCTATGCACCAAATTCTAAGCACCCAAATACATAAAACAATTCATCACAAATAGAAACAATCTTACTGATAAGAATGTGCTAACATCAGGGGATTTGAATATTCCACTTACAGCAATAGATATATCAACTAGACAAAAAAAATCACTAAAGAAACCATGAACCTGAAAGACACATTGGACCAGATGCCTTTCACAGATATATGTAGAACTCTACATCTTGACTTAAAAGACACATTGAACCAGATGCATTTGGCAGACATATTTTCGTTTTTAATACTTTATTGTCAAATTGGTTTCCATATAACACCATATAACAGTGCTCTTCCCCACAAATGTCCTCCTCCATTACCAACACCCTCCTTCCCCCCTCTCTCTCTCCCTTCAGCCCTCGGTTCATTTTCAGTATTTAATAGTTTGTCATGATTTCTGTCCCTCTCTCCCCCCAACACTCTTTCCCCCTTCCCCTCACCATGGTCCTCTGTTTGGTTTCTCCTGTTAGAACTATAAGTGCAAACATATGGTATCTGTCCTACTCCACATGACTTATTTCGCTCAGCATGACACCCTCAAGGTCAATCCATTTTGCTGCAAATGGCCATATTTCATTCTTTCTCATTTGCATGTAGTACTCCATTGTATATATATACCACATCTTCTTTATCCATTCATCAGGTGATGGACATTTAGGCTCTTTCTATAATTTGGCTATTGTTGACAATGCTACTATGAACATTGGGGTACATGTATTCCTATGCATCAGCACTTCTGTATCCTTTGGGTAAATCCCTAGCAGTGCTATTGCTGGGTCATAGGGGAGTTCTATTCATAGTTTGTTGAGGAACCTCCATACAGTTTTCCAGAGTGGCTGCAACAAGTTTACATTCCCAAAAACAGTGTAGGAGGGTGCCCGTTTCTCCACATCCTCACCAGCATCTAGAGTCTCCTAATTTGTTCATTTTATCCACTCTGACTGGCATGAGGTGGTAAATCAGGGTGGTTTTGATTTGTATTTCTCTGGTGATGAGGGATGCTGAGCATCATTTAATGTGTCTGTTGGCTATCTGGATGTCCTCTCTGAAGAAGTGTCTATTCATGTCTTCTCATTTCTTCACTGGGTCATTCATTTTTCGGGTATGGATTTGGTGAGTTCCTTGTAGATTTTAAATACTAGTCCTCTATCTGATATGTCATTTGCCACTATCTTTTCCCATTCCGTCGGTTGCCTATTGGTTTTTGTGATTGTTTCCTTTGCAGTGCAGAAGTATTTTATCTTGATGAGGTCCCAATAGTTCATTTTTCCTTTTATTTCCCTTGCCTTTGGGAAAGCAATCAACATATTCAATGCAATCCCCATCAAAATTGCACCAGCGTTATTCTCAAAGCTAGAACAAACTACCCTACAATTTGTATGGAACCATAAACGACCACGAATAGTCAAAGTAATATTGAAGAAGAAGACAGATATATTTTTGAACTCTACGTCTTGAGGCTATGGAATTCCTTTTTTCTCGACGGTGCATGCCACATTCTCCAAGATACATCAGATACTGAGTCATAATGCATCCGTCAATAAATATAAAAGAATTGAGATCACCATGAACACTTTCAGATCACCAAGCTACGAAACTAGAAATCAATTGGAGGATAAAGGCTCGAAAGCCTCCAAACAATGGAAGTTAAATAACACCTTACTAAAGAATCAATGTGAAAATCTGGCAATTAGAGAAGAAATTAAAAAATACATGGAAACAAATGAAAATAAACTACAACAATCCAAACTCTTTGTGATACAGCAAAGGCAGTATTAAGAGGGAATTATATAGCAATCCAGGCCTATTTCAAGAAATTAGAAAAAGTACAACTAAAAAATCCAAAAGGACACCTAAAGGAACTAGAAGGAGAGCAACAAGAGCACCCCAAACCCAGAAGAAGAAAAGAAATGATAAAGATCAGGGCAGAAATATACAATATAGAATCCAAAAAAAACAGTTGAACAAATCAATGAAACCAAGAGGTGACTTTTTAACAAAATTAGCAAAATTGATAAACTTGTAGCTAGGCTTCTCAAAAAGAAAAGGCAAAGCATCCAGAAAGATAAAAGTAAAAAACGAACATGGATTTATTATAATCGATTACTCAGAAATACAAGCAATTATCAGGGAACACTATGAAAAATTATATGCCATCAAACTGGACAACCTAGAAGAAATGGACAAATTCCTAAACACACACACAATACCAAAATTCAAACATGAAGAGATAAAAAAAATCTGTACAGACCCATTACTAGTGAAAAAATTGAATCAGTTATCAAAAATCTCTCATGAAATAAGAGCACTGGGACAGATGACTTCCTGGGGAATTCTACCAGACATTTAAAGCAGAGATAATACCCTCCTTCTCAAGCTATTTCAAAAAATAGAAATGGAAGGAAAACTCCCAGACTCATTCTATGAAGCAAGCATCACTTTGATTCCCAAATCAGAAAGATATCCAGCCAAAAAAGAAAACTACATGCCAATATTCTTGATGAATGCGTGTGCAAAAATACTCAACAAGATGCTGGCACATCGAATTCAACAGGATATAAAAAGAATTATCCACCATAATTGAGTGTGATTCATTCCTAGGTTACAGGGCTGGTTCAATATTCGCAAATCAATTAATGTAATACATCACATTAACAAAAGAAAAGATTAAAAAACCATATGATTCTGTCGATAGATGCAGAAAATCATTTGACAAAATACAACATCCCTTCTTAATAAAAACTCTTGAGAAAGTTGGGATAAAAGGAACTTACTTGAACATTATAAAAGCCATTTATGAAAAATCCACAGCTAATGTTATCCTCAATGGGGGTAAATGGAGAGCTTTCCCCCTGAAATCAGGGACACGACACGGATGTCCGCTGTCACAACTGTTGTTAAACATAGTGCTGGAAGTCATCGCACCAGTAAACAGACAACAAAATGAAATCAAAGGCATCAGGATTGGCCATGATGACGTCAAACTTTTACTTTTCACAGATGACATGATACTCTACCTGGAAAACCCGACCAACTCCACCAGAAGCCTACTAGAACTGATCAATGAATTCACCAAAGTCGCAGGTCACAAAATCAACATGCAGAAATCCATTGCACTTTGATACAATAATAATGAAGCAGCATAAAGAGAAATATAGAAACTGATCCCATTCACAACTTCACAAAAAAACATAAAATAGCTAGAAATAAACCTAAGCAAAGATGTAAAAGAGCTGTATGATGACAACTATAGAAAACTTATGAAGGAAATTGAATAAGACACAAAGAAATGGAAAAACATTCCATGCTCATGGATCGGAAGAATAAATGTTCTGAAAATGTCATTATCACCCAAAGCAACCTATACACTCAACGCAATCCCCTCAAAATTACACCAGAATTCTTCTCAAAGATAGAACTAACTATCCTAAAATTCATAAGGAACCACAAAGGACCCCAAATAGCCAAAGTAATATTGAAGAAGAAAACCAAAATGGGAGGCATCACAATCCCAGACTTTAGCCTCTACTACAAAGCGTTCATCATCAAGACTGTATGGTATTGGAACAAAAACAGACACATAGACCAATGGAATAGAATAGAGAGTTCACAAGTGTATGGCCAATTAATCTTTGACAAAGAGGAAAGAGTACACAATGGGAAAAAGGCAGCCCCTTTAACAGATGGTATTTGGCGATCTAGACGGCAACATGCAAAAGAATGAAACTAGACAACTTTTTACACCATACACAAAAGTAAACTCAAAATGGGAAATGGAACTTAATGTGAGATTGGAAACCATCAAAACTCTGGAGGAGAAAGCAGGAAACAAACTCATCGACCTCAATCGCAGCAATTTCCTACTCGACACATCCCCAAGGCAAGGGAATCAAGAGCAAAAATGAACTACTGGGACCTCATCAACATAAAAAGCTTCTGCACTGCAAAGGAAACAATCAAGAAAACTAATAGGCAACCGACAGAATGGGAAAAGATAGTTGCAAATGATATATCAGATAAAGGGCTAGTATCCAAAATCTACGAGGAACTTGCCAATCTCCACACCCCAAAATCAAATAATCCATTGAAAAAATGGGCAGAAGACATGAATAGACACTTCTCAAAAGAGGACATCCAGATGGTGAACAGACACATGAAACGATGCTCAGTGTCACTCATCATCAGGGAAGTATAAATCAAAACCACCCTAGATACCACCTCACACCGGGCAGAGTGGTTAAAATAAACAAATCAGGAGACTATAGATGCTGGTGAGGATGTGGAGAAATGGGCACCCTCCTACACTGTTGGTGGTAATTTAACCTAGTGCAGCTGGTCTGGAAAACAGCATAGAGGTTCCTCAAAAATTTAACAATAGAACTACCCTATGACCCAGCAATAGAACTGCTAGGGATATACTGAAGTGATACAGAAGTGATGATGAATAAGGGAACATGTACCCCAATGTTCACAGCAGCACTTTCGACAATAGTCAAATCATGGAAAGAGCCTAAATGTCCATCAACTGATGAATGGATCAAGAAGATGTGTTTTATCTATACAATGGAACACTACATGGTAATGTGAAAAAATGAAATCTGGCCATTTGTGGCAACTTGGATAGAACTCGAGGGTGTCATGCTAAGTGAAATAAGTCAGGCAGACAAAGACAGATACCAGATGTTTTTTCTTATAAGTGGAAGAAGAGAAACTCAACGGAGGACCATTGGGGAGGTGAAGGAGAGAAAAACAATTGGGGAGAGGGAGGCATGCAAACCATGAGAGACTCTTGAATCCTGAGAACAACCTAAGAGCTGATGGGGGAGGGGGAGAGGAGAAAGGGTTGATGGACATGGAGGAAGGTACTTGTGGGGATGAGCACTGGGTGTTTCATGGAACCAAACTTGACAATAATGTATAAAAGAAAAAAATATAAGGCTGACCAATTCTCTTCCTTTTCAAACAAAGCTGAGTTACAAGGGAAGGGCAAAAAAGGGTGCTTCTTCCTACCCCTGAATCCTACCCACATCTGTTTTCCTTCTTCATTCAAAGCCATGTTTCTTCAGAATATACTTTCACACCCTCTAGTTCCTACCCTCCCATTCATATTTCAAATGAAGGTAAGTTGGGTCCTTCTCCTCCCTCCCCAATTCCACTAAAAATGTTCTTGCTAAGATCATCAATGACTATTTATTTTCAAATCTAATAATTACTTTTCAAACTTAGTTAACTTTTCATGGTAAAGGATACTGGAGTTCCTTCTTATTCCTTGAAACTATACCATTATGTTTAGGACTAACCCTTCTAATTCTCATTCTACCTTTAGGAAATTCCTTTTCAGTCTCCATCATGGCATCCTCTTCTCCCTCCTCCATCTTAAATGTTGGTATTCATGGAGTTCTGTCCTTAGTTCCCTTCTTGTCACACTCTCTAAAACCTTTTCATAGGCTATCTAATCCATACCTATGACTTCCAATCTTACCCCTACTCTGCCAACTCTCAAACACATTTCTCCTGCCTTATCTTTTCTTCTGAGTCCGAGATTCATATATCCAATCCACTGGATCAGTGTTTATCAAACTTTAATGTGCATGCTAACCATCTAGGGATATTGTTAAAATGCAGACTCAGGAAGTCTAGTGTTGAGCCCAAGTATCTGCATTTCTAACAAACTCACAAGTGACGCTAATGTTGCTAGTCTGTGGACTACACTTTGTGTGGCAATGGTCATTCCAGAAAGAGCTCTATGAAGGCAAGGAATTCTGTCTGTTTTGCTTACTACCATACTCCAAAGCCTGGACTATAGCAATTGCCCAAACAACAGTTGTGAAATACATGAATGAAATAATAACCATGACTTCATCCAATACTTGCTTTAGAATTCATCTCCTTCTTAAAATAGTTTAGCTCTGAGCTGACTGTATATTAATCAATTCTTCATTTATTGCTTACTCACATATTACTTATTTCTACCTCACTTACATATTGCTTATTTCCACCTCTATTAAGGACAACAATGTTTTTCAATAACAGATTTTTTCGTCAAAAGTTTTATTAACATAGTTAGAAATAATATCAAGGGTATAAGAATACGTTTCCAACATGGTTCCTCACAGTGTTCTAGTGGAGCTTTGGCTTTTTATTTTCTTTTTCTAATTCTTAGGTCCTAGATGAAATGTTAAAATTTACGTCATTAAAAAAATGATCAAAGAACACAAAAAATTGCAAAATAGGAAATATAAATGGCTAATCATTTAAACTATTCAATCCTTAGTAAATACACATATTATTGATGGAAGTGTAATATCATCAAATATTTTGGAAAGCAATTTAGTAACATATAATCACAAACTCAAATCTACCATTTTGAATCTAAAGAGACACCAGAAATGCAAAATTTTATGGTGAAAAATGTTGATCACAGACTTTATCTATAATGGCAAAACAAAATATTTTGCTTAAATGTCTAATAAGGAAATGATTAAGCAAACCATAGTATAGCAATTAAATAGGTTATTATGCAGTCATCAAAAAAGTTTAAAAACAATTTTATTTTTTAATAGTTTATTTTCAAATTGGTTTCCATACAACACCCAGTGCTCTTCCCCACAAGTGCCCTCCTCCATTACCACCATCTCCCTTCCCTCTCTCTCTCCCCCTTCAACCCTCCGTTCGTTTTCAGTATTCAATAGTCTCTCAGGTTTTGAGCCCCTCTCTCTCCCCAACTCTCTTTCCCCCTTCCCCTCCCCATAATCGTCTGATAGGTTTCTCCTGTTCTCCTGTTAGAATTATGAGTGCAAACATATGGTATCTGTCCTTCTCCACCTGACTTATTTCACATAGCATGACACCCTTGTGGTCCATCCACTTTGCTACAATGGCCAGATTTCATTCTTTCTCATTGCCATGTAATACTCCATTGTATATGTGTACCACATCTTCTTGATGTCATCAGGTGATGGACATTTAGGCTCTTTCAATGATTTGGCTATTGTTGACAGTATGAACATTGGGGTACATGTGTCCCCATGCATCAGCACTTCTGTATCCCTTGGGTAAATCCCTAGCAGTGCTATTACTGGGTCATAGGGGAGTTCTATTCATAGTCTTTTCAGAAAAGTCCACACTGTTTTCCAGAGTGGCTGCACCAGTTTACATTCCCACCAACAGTGTAGGAGGGTGCCCGTCTCTCCATACCCTCGCCAGCATCTATAGTTTCTTGATTTGTTCATTTTATCCACTCTGACTGGCATGAGGTGGTATCTCAGTGTGGTTTTGATTTGTATTTCCCTGATGATGAGTGATGCTGAGCATCGTTTCATGTGCCTGTTGGGCAACTGGATGTTCTTTTTGGAGAAGTGTCTGTTTATGACTTTTGCCCATATCTTCACTGGATTATTCTTTTTCGGGTGTGGAGTTTGGTGAGTTCCTTGTAGATTTTGGATACTAGCCCTTTATCTGATATATCATTTCCAACTATCTTTTCCCATTCTGTCGGTTGTCTATTAGTTTTCTTGATTGTTTCCTTTTCAGTGCAGAAGCTTTTTATCTTGATAAGGTCCCAATAGTTCATTTTTGCTCTTGATTCCCTTGCCTTTGGGGATGTGTCGAGTAGGAAATTGCTACAGTTTTGGTCAAGGAAGCTGTTTCCTACTTTCTCCTTGAGAGTTTTGATCACTTGGGGGAAATAAATAAGAATAATGTCCATAAAGATTGAAAATACAATTGTTTACCAGTATGCTCACAATTAATGTAGAGCAGTTTAGAAAGAAGGAAAGAAATTCACTAATATGATAACAAAGTTTTTTTCAGGCATTGTGGAGGAGTTACTGATGATTCATTGATTTTCTTTTTTGTACTTTTTGATGTTTTCTAAAACAAATATTTGTTAATTTATACTCAGAATAAAATTTTGTTTAAAGTACTTCATTACCTTTGATTACAATTTTGTCATGTCCTCTATATTTTCTTATTAATATTTTCTCATATCCTTCCTCAACTAACCTGTAAGAAGCATATAGACAAATAGTATTTGATTTATTTTTATATATCTGACAAAATTTGGTATGGGTCCCTTGCTCAATTTTCTTTTAGAAAACTTCCTAATCTTGTGATTTAATGTTCCTTGAATATACTTCAAACACATAAATATTCAAACCAGGCTATTTTTAAGGGAAAAAACGCAGGTACCTCAGAAATATGTAAGGCAGACGAAATCTGGAATCACTTTATGATGGATGTGAATGCAATTTTTTTGGCAGAATAAATTTAATGTTAAGGTGAAATAAAATATTTACAAGCATTTTAAGTTTCCTTTCATAGTAAATGGCATTATATGTTCTTCATATGTGTTTCTTAAGTCAGTTTATCCCTCTCACATCTCCTGAATATGATACAAGAAATTTGTCACACAATCTATTTCAGTGGTGAATAGCCAAAAAGGAGAAGAAAAGGGGAAAATAAAGTTAAGTATTTGTTTGTGATACTTGCAATTAAATGGCAATCTCAATTGTGCCTTTCCGCCAAAATTCTACTAGGTCTTAGGAGGGCTAGATAGTAGTAGGAATTCAATATGCATTACTCTCTCCTGTTATGTTTTTCTCACAGTTTAGTTGAAGAAGTTGGTGAGTTCGATTTTTAAATCCTTTTCTAAAAGTACAGAAAAACCAGGAATAAAAATTACAATGATAGAAACACAGTTAAGGTATAGAATTTTTTAGGTAATAGTTTTATATCTATATTTATGTGAAATATAAGTATTATGTTATAAAATTAAATACTTCAGGTATTCTATATCTTCATAGACATATATTAAAGCACAGTAATGTTTTTTATTAAAATGTAAATAAATGATTCAGCGTTTAAAAATTCAATATCAAATTCCCAGTAAATAAGATGGAAATAATTAAGTTTAATACTAATGGGAAAGTACTACAATGGAAATGACTTCTGGTTTTTGTTTTTTAAACAAAAAGTGCACTGGTTAAGTATGTAATACATTAATTTGTATCTCAACGATAAGTATAAATGTTTTTATACATTGGTTATATAAAACATCATCTCTTTTTTTATTTTACTTTTTAAAAATACTTAATTCGATACTACTTGCATTTACTTTAGCAAATTATCTTTCTAGGAGTGGCAAGATGGCAGAGAAGTAGCTCTGAAATCTCCGCCCACCCACAACTATCAAACTGAGAAGAATTAAATGCCACAATATTCTGATCTCCAAGAACGGAGGTGCATGCATAGACTCCTTATTGATAACAGCATCATGGATGCTTGAGTGAGGGTAAACAGGGACCGGAGACTCCAGGGAGACTCCAGGGGAGAGAGCGCTGGCCCAAAGCAGAGCTGGGAGAGAAAGCGCCCAGAAAATTGGCTGTGGGCCCACACAGGGCCGTGTGTCCAGAGGCGGCACAGAACTGTGGAGGGCTGCACGCGCAGGGCAGCTGTGCAAGGTGGCAAAAACCATGGAGGGCCTCGCATGAATCAGCCATGCAGGACGCTGCATGGGACAACTGTGTAGGGCAGGGTGTGGACGGCCGTGTAGAGCGTTGGAGAGTCGAGGAGAAGAAAAGGAGAGACTGTAACTGCTCAAATAGTGATCTCTGGAGAGGGGAAGCTTCAGCCTGGCACTAAGAGACACAAACATCCTGGTTGTAGCCTCTGGGCACAGAGAGGGAAATCTGTCCCCCTCAGCGAGCTTGTTATCCCTTGGACTCAGCAGCACACCAATGACATCAGGTGGAGCCAGGGAAAAGCTGGTTCCCAGTACCCTTATTCAATCCCGGCAAGAAAGCTGCCTGCCTGCAGGAGATCTTTTTAAATGTGGTGGGAGCATTAAAGTGTATGGACTTGGATTTAGAAACCGGGTGGAGCTTAGAAAACTGAAGCAATCTGACACGCCCATGGCACTGGGAAGTTGAACTAAAGAGTGGCCATCAATGCATGATTTGAGGGGGACTAGGGGCGCCGCAATTCTTCTCCCCTCAACCACTAAGATGGGGCCTCAGAGAGCAGTCCATGAGACCCGACATACCTATACAAGCCACGCACATCCGCCTTGGAAAGCTGCTTTTTTTTCTTATTTTTATTTTTCTTTTACTTTTTTTTCTTATTATTTTAATTTTTAATTTCCCCCCGTTTTTTCTCTTTTCTTTTCCTTTTTCCTTCTTTTCTCCCTTTCCCCTCTGGAGTCTGGGAAAGACCAACATTTATACACTGCTGTGACTGGATCAACTTTTATCAACCAGATATCTTTCCCCTTATTTCATACTTATCTCTCTCCTCTGCAGGTTTTATGCTCTCAGACTGCCCTTTATCTTTGGATGTTTCTGTCAGCCCACCCTCTTTTATTCCTTTCCTGACCTCTCTTTCCTTTTCTGTTCTTTTTTTTCTATCCCCCTTTAGTTTCCTTGTTTACTTTATCTGTCTGTGAGTTTGCATGCTTTTGTTCCCTGTGTGTTTCTCTGTCTGGTTTCCTTTTCAGGGCTACTTCAAGATATGAGCTGGGGGGGGGGGGTGGAATTTAATCAGAGGCATAACAAGAGAAATCAAGAGACACCATTAAAAGAACATCTCCTGAAATGCCAGGCCCTGGACAGTCAAAGAATCTCCTTTAATAGAGTAATACTAACAGACACACAGAGCAGAACGAGCTTTTAAAACTGACAAGAGACAGGAAGCTAGCCAAAATGATGAAACAAAAGAACTCTCCTCTAAAAAATTCCAGGAAGAAATCACAGCTACAGAACTGCTCAAAACAGACATAAGCAACATAACTGAACAAGAATTAAGAAAAATTGTCATAAAATTAATTGCTGGGCTTGGAAAAAGCATAGAAGCAATCAGAGAAGATATTGATACAAAGACTAGTAACATTTGAAATAACTTTGAGGACTTAAAAAGGCTATAAATGAGGTGCATAATGAAATGGAGGCTGCCACTGCACGGATGGAAGAAGCAGAGAGGAGAACAGGTGAATTAGAAGACACAGTTATAGCAAAAGAAGAAGCCGAGAAAAAGAGAGAAATTGATACAGGAGCACGAAAGGAGAATCTGAGACCAGAATGATACAATCAAACGGAACAATATCTGTATCATAGGAGTTCCTGAAGAGGAAGAAAGAGAAAAAGGTCCTGAAGGGGTGCTGGATCAAATTATAACCGAAAAGTTCTCTAATCTGGGGAAAGAAAAAGACATTGAAATTCAAGAAGCACATTGAACTCCCCTAAGACATAACTTGAACTGATGCTCAGCATGACATATCATAGTGAAACTTGAAAAACATAAAGATAAAGAGAGAATTCTGAAAGCAGCTAAGGATAAGAGGGCCCTAAAATACAAAGGGTAACTTATCAGTGTGGTTACAGACCTATCTAATGAAACTTGGCAGGCCAGAAAGGAATGGAAGGAAATCTTCAATGTGATGAACAGAAAAATATGCAACCAAGAATTCTTTATCCAGCAAGCCTGTCATTCAAAATAGGAGAGATAAAGGTTTTCCCAAATAAACAAAATTGAGAGAATTCATCACCACCAAACCAGCCCTACAATAAATCCTAAGAGGGACTCTATGACAGAAATGTATCAAGGAATATAAGACATCAGAAGGGGGTGATGGTCATGGAGGGGGGCACTTGTGGGGAGAAGCACTGGGTGTTATATGGAAATCAATTTGAAAATAAACTATTAAAAAACACCAGAGACATTAATACAAACATGAACTCTACAGAGAACACAACGAATCTAAACACGGACTTTTCAATAATAACTCTGAAGGTAAATGGAATGAATGCTCTAATCAAACAACACATGGTAGCAGAATGGATAAAAAAAAACCAAAATTCATCTATTTTCTGTCTACAAGAGACTTATTTTAGACCTGAAGACACTTTCAGAGTGAAAGTAAGGGGATGGAGAAATATCTGCCATGCGACTGGATGTCAAAAGAAAGCCTGAGTAGCCATAATTATATGGAACAAACTGTACTTTAAAGGAAAGGCAGTAACAATGAAGTAACAATGAAGACAGACATTATATAATAATCACAGGGTCTCTCCATCAGGAAGAGCTAACAATCATAAACATCTACAAGCCAAATTTGGGAGCACCCAAATGCATAAAACAATTAATCACAAACAGTAATAATCTTATTCATAAGAATGTGGTAATTGCAGGGGACATCAATATTCCACGTAGAACAATGGATAGGTCAACCAGACAGAAAATCACTAAAGAAACAATGGACCTAAATGGCACACTGGAACAGATGGAATTAATAGGTATATTTAGAATTCTGCATCCTAAAGCTAGGGAATTCACTTTCTTCTCGACAGCGCATGGCACATTCTCCAAGTTAGGTCACATGCTGGGTAATAAAACAGCCGTCCATAAATACAAACGAATTGAGATCATACCATGCCCACTTTCAGATCACAATGGTATGAAACTTGAAAATAACCACAGGAAAAAGCCTGGAAAACCTCCAAAAATGTGGAGGTTAAAAATCACCCAACTGAAGAATGATTGGGCCAATCAGGCAATTAGGGAAGAAATTAAAAAATATGTGGAAACAAATGAAAACAAAAATACAACAATCCAAACTCTCTGGGACGCAGAAAAGGCAGTCCTAAGAGGAAAATTCAGTGCAATCCAGGCCTATTACAACAAACTGAAAAAAGTGCAAATTCAAAATCTAACAGAACTAAGGAAACTACAAGGGGAGCAGCAAGAACACCCCAAACACAGCAGTAGAAGAGAAATAATAATGATCAGGGCACAAATAAACAAAATAGAATCCAAAAAAAAGCAACTGAACAGATCAGTGAAACCAAAAGTTGGGTTTTTGAAAAAATAAACAAAATTGATAAACGCCTAGCTAGGTTTCTCAGAAAGAAAAGAGAGAACACTCAAATAGACAAAATCATGAATGAAAATGGATTTATTACAACTGACCACCCAGATTACAAGCAATCATCAGAGTTTAATATGAAAAAGTATATGCCAACAAAGTGAACAATCTAGAAGAAATGTACAAATTCCTAAACACACATGCACTACCAAAATTCAAACAAGAGGATGTAGAAAATCTGAAAAGACCCATTATCAGTGATGAAATTGAATCAGTTCTCAAAAATCTCACAACGAATAAAAGCCCAGGGCTGGATGGATTCCCAAGGGGTACTTACCAGACATTTATAGCACAGTTAACACACATCCTTCTGATGTTATTCCAAAAAAATAGAAATAGAAGGAAGACTTCCAGATTCGTTCTAAGAAGCAATTATCACTTTGATTCCCAAACCAGAAACCCAACAATAAAGAGAACTACAGGCCAATATCCTTAACAAATACTGACACAAGAATACTCAACAAATAGTAGCAGATCGAATTCAACAGCACATAAAAAGAATTATCCATCATGATAAAGTGGAATTTATTCCTGGGTTACAGGTCTGGTTCAGCATTCACAAATCCATCAATGTGATACATCACATTAAGAAAAGAAAAGATAAAAACCATGTGATCCTTTTGATAGATGCAGAGAAAGCATTTTACAAAATACAACACCCTTCTTAATAAAAACCCTCGAGAAAGTCGGGATATTGGGAACTCACGTAAACATTATTAATGTAATTTATGAAAAGCCTGCAGCTAATATCATCCTCAATGGGGAAAAACTGAGAGCTTCCCTCTGAGATCTGGAACACGACAGGGACGTCCACTCTCGCCACTGTTGTTTAACATAATTCTGGAAGTCCTAGCATCAGCAATCAGACAACAAAAGAAAATAGAAGGCATCGGAATTGGCAAAGATGAAATGAAACTTTCCCTTTTCATAG
This sequence comes from Helogale parvula, assembly GCA_004023845.1. NCBI lineage: Eukaryota > Metazoa > Chordata > Mammalia > Carnivora > Herpestidae > Helogale > Helogale parvula. Next base: position 20,318 of record PJEM01009882.1, on the reverse strand, counting down.
ATGACATGATACTCTACGTGGAAAATCCGACCGACTTCACCAGAAGCCTTCTAGAACTGATCCATGAATTCAGTAAAGTAGCAGGGTGCAAATCAGAGTACAGAAATCAGTTGCATTTTTATATACCAAAAATGAAGCAACAGAAAGAGATATCAAGAAATTGATCCCATTCACAATTGCAAGAAAAACTGTAAAATACCTAGGAATAAACCTAACCAAAATGTAAAAGACCTGTATAATGAAAACTATAGGAAACTTATGAATGAAATTGAGGAAGATACAAAGAAATGGAAAAACATTTCTTTCTCATGGATCATAGGAATAAACATTGTGAAAATGTCATTATTACCCAACGCAATCTACACATTCAATGCAATCCTCATTAAAATTGCACCAGCATTCTTTTCAAAGCTAGAACAAATTATCCTAAAATTCATATGGAAACAAACAAAAAAAACATGAATAACCAAAGTAATATTGAAGAAGAAAAGCAAAATGGGAGGCATCACAATCCCAGACTTTAGCTTCTACTACAAAGCGTTCATCATCGAGACTGTATGGTATTGGAACAAAAACAGACACATAAACCAATGGAATAGAATAGAGAGTCCAGAAATGTACCCACAAGTGTGTGGCCAATTAATCTTTGACAAAGCAGGAAAGAGTGTCCAATGGAAAACAAACTAAGGGATGAAGAGGGAGGGGGTGATGGGGGTGATGGTGATGGAGAGGGGAATTTGTGTGGAAGAGCACTGCGTATTATATGGAAACCAACTTGGAAATAAACTATTAAAAAAAAAGAAATTTAACTTTCTAGTTCTGTGCAAGTATTTAGAAAAAGCTTCCCATGATGCTTTCCACTTGTCTGGTTATTAAGTATACAGATTAGTTAACTCTAAAATATCAGAGGTAAAGGAATATACTTTGTCTTAATTTATACCACACATTTCTTAGAAGCATATGTGCTAATTACATGAAATTTCATATAATTATCTTAATAATAGCTTCAAACATAACATTTATATGAATTAATATTTAAATTCTAAGAGTGAACTATGGGAATTTGTGGGTCCATAATCTTCAAAATGACAAGAGAAACAAATCTGCAATAAAATCAGTCATAGATTAACACTTTATGAAATACTTTTGATGTTTGAGAAAATAACCCAATGTGAGAAAATACTCTAAAAGTAGCAATTCTGTGCAGGGCAGAGGCCTCAGAAGATGTATATCAGCCCTGCTAGATGACCTTAAAATTGGGGAAATACCTAGTTGTAACTAAGATAGTATTTTTCTCCGTATGCTACTTAGGTTCCCAATATTGGAAGCTCTGTGAAAAAAGGAACCAGTGTACCCTTGCTACACAGCCAGGTCTGAGGATAGCTGAATGGGATATTTAATGAGATACATGGTCAAAAATATAAGTTTAAAGCAAAAGTCAGGCTAAGATTTATGCTACTATGTCAAAGTGAAGCAAGAACCACAGAGGGGCCATGGTTATTGGAGTTTGTCCTGTTGGGGCCCAGCAGACCAAAAAAACCTCCAGCAGAGCGACTGTTGATGGCACTGCCTCCAGGACAGAGAAGAGTGACCATTGATGGCCAGGCCTCCGGGGCACAGGAGAATCTATATAAGTGACCTTTGATGGCTATGCCTCCGGGGTGCAGGAGAAAAAAATCTGGGAAGTTGTGGAACAAGTCGAAAGACTGTGAAGCAACATTTGGCCTCCTGGGCTCCATATGTGGCTTCTATTTAACCTGTCTATGGTTTTTCTTGTTGCTTTACAAAAGCAAAAAGGCATATGCCTTTAAGTTTTGAATCAACTTGGGTCAGTTAGTGGCACCAGCTTTCCCTTACATTATTTCTGTTCCCAGCTCATTGCCTGCTGTTGGGGCAAACACAATCCTCTGTCTAAAATTAACCCCTTGAATGATAAGTGTCTTGCCCAGACATAACTGCTAAAGGGCCTTGAAGAAAAGAAGATTCTTTGAGAGACAGACTCCCTCATTCCTGTTTTTTTACTTCTGTTCTCAGGGCTGTTCTCTCTTCTGTGATAAAAAAAATGATCCTTCCCAGAGCATGTTTTTACTTTTTCAAGGACCATAAACTATGTAATCATTAAAGAAAAAAAAATTGTGTAATCCCCTATGGCATAAAAGACACTGACTTTCTTAGTAAAGTGTGGCTTTACCACCATTCACGTTGTCTGTCTTCTTTCTTTCCTATAGATAGTTCGCCGACACCAACCACTTACTCAGGGACCGTTCGACTGGGGGTATGTGAGCTGGTTCCCCGTCCTCCGGACTAGATGATATAATATTTGTGACATTATCCACTATACAGTGATATACTGAAGATCTATAATGTTCCCCTACCATGCTGTGATATATTAAATATCTTATCCAACTTTATATCCCAAGAGCTAACACGATGTCTGATTAGACATTATAAACATCCAATAAGAAATGCTTGCAGAAACAAATTAAATTGTTCGTACAGTTTTTCAATTATTGGTTCTCAAAAGTGATTAGAATAAGACTCCATAATACAAAGGGAATATAAACAGCCAAAGCAATATTGAGGGAGAAGAACAAAGCTGTAGGTATTACATTCCCAGATTTTAAGATACACTGTAAAACCATAGTAATCAAAATAGTATTGGACTGGCAAAAAAAATATGTAGGTCATGTAACAGAATAGAAAGCCCAGAAATAAACCCTACTTATACAGTCAAATAATCTATGACAAAGGAGAAAGAATGTACAATGGTGATAAGACAGTTTCTTCAAAATGGCGTGGGAAAACTGGATACCAACATGTGAAAACTAAAACTGGACCACTTTATTAAATGATACGCAAAAATTTTAAATAGATTGAAGACCTAAATGTAAGACTGGAAACCATAAAACTCCTAGAAGAAAACACAGGCAGTAACCTCTTTGACATTGGCTTTAGCTACGTTTTTCTAAATATGTCTCTTCAGGTAAGGGGAGAAAAAAAATAAACAAGACTATTACAAAATTAAAAAATAAACTATTGCACAGTGAAGAAAATCATGAACAAAATTAAAAAGCAACCTACTGAATAGGAGAGGACATTCACAAATAACATATCTAATAAGTTATTACTATCCAAAATATACAAAAAGCTTATACAACACCAACAAACCAAATAATCTGAATAAAAATAGCCATAAATCTTGAATAGACAGTTTTCCAAAGAAGACATACACATGGGCAATAGACAAATGAAAAGATGTTAAACATCACTAATCATCAGGGAAATGGAAATCAAAACCACAATGAGATATTACCTCTCACCAGTCAGAAAGCTGTTATCAAAAAGTCAACAAACAGCAATTGTTGGTGAGGATGTGGAGAAAAGGGAACCCCCATTCATTGTTGGTGGGAATGTGGAGCCATTATGGAAATCAGTGTGGAAGTTCATCAATAACATTAAAAGTAGAAATACCATACAATCCCATAATTCCACAGCTGGATATTTACACAAAGAAAATATAAACAGTAGTTCATAAAAAAACATGCACCCCTGTGTTTATTGTAGCTTTATTTACAATAGCCAAATATGGAAGCAATCTAACTGTCCATTGATAGGTGAATGGATAAGATGTGACATGCATATACACACACACACACACACACACACAAGGATTATTCAGGCATAAATAATAATGAAATATTGCATTCATGAGAAAATGGATTAACAAAAAAGGCATTATGCTAAGTGAAATAACTCAGAGAAAGGAAATACATATGATTTCACTTATATGCAGAATCTTTAAAAAAATCAACAAATAAAAACAGAAACAGTCTTATAAATACTGAGGTTCCCAGAAAGGAGATGGATGGGAGGATAGACCAAATAGATAAATGGGATTAAAAAGTACAAACCTTTAGTTATAAAATAAATAAGTCATAGAGATGAAGAGTACATAGAACATAGTCAGTAATATAGTAATAACTTTGATGACACATGGTAACTACATTTATTGTGGTGAGTAATGTATACATCTGTCAAATCACTACCTTGCACAGCTGAAACAAATATAACATTGTATCCCAACAATACCTCAATTTTTTAAAATTAAAAAAATAAAAGGTGTGCTTATCTTTAGAAGTATCTAGAAGAAAATGCAGAGGAGATTACATGGCAATTCTTCAGCAAGTTTTTGGAGAATAGAACCCCAAAGGACAGAATAAGAAGCGACAGGTTTCAATGGAAAAAAAAAAAAAAAAGCAAGTAAAGACTTATCCTCAAAAAGGGAGATAAGAGAGGTGAGACAATGGTTTTGGATTGTAAAAACAGAAAAGCTTGTATAGTTTTATAGTTACCAATTACATTTTAAAAGATAAATATTCAGTCTTTTTCTCAGCAAATATGAAGGCCACTTTATGTAACTGCTAAAAATATTTGTAACCCTAAATGAGTAGTATCCATCCTGTCTTATGAAATTTCCTTGAAGATTCCTGTCACCCTTCTGCTCACTAGCTATAATTGAGGGAGGAAATAATGAAGACCTATAGAATTGCAGCCATGGGAAAGGAATATAAAACAGATATGGCACTTAAAGAGAAGAATTCAAAAGATTACTCAACTAATTAAATGTGGTGGGAAAAATAAAACTAGATGACATTTGGTTTTGAATGAAAAATAATGCTTTCATAGGTATTTAGCCTTTTATATTCATGGATTTTAATAAACTCAGGAATTCTATGAGTTCACTGGCTGTTAACTTTTACTTGGAAACTGTATGATGTATTTCTTAAGTGGTGTTATTCTTAAGACCTGAAAATTATTATAGAGGGATCGTTACTAGAGATGACCATGTCATAATGCCTTATATTTTTTGAAGGCTTTTATTTTGAAGGAATATTAAATAACTGTCCACTACATCACTTCATTCTCATAGCAACATCAAGAGCTAGTCAACTGCACTTTTTCTTATCCTTATTATTTTTATTGACAAAGAAATTTGGAACAGAAGTCAAGTAACTCAAGTTCATACATTCTTAGAGGCAGAGGCCAGGCTAGGATGCAGCCCAGGTGGTGTTTAGAAGAGTAGTTGCTAAGCTAAGTAAGCCAGAGAAAGACAAATACATATGAGTTCACTCATGTGTGGAATTTAAGACACAAAACAGAAGAACATATGCGAGGGGTGGAAAAAAGAGGAGGAAACAAACCATGAGATTCTTAACTATAGAGATCAAACTGAAGGGTGATGGAAGGAGGTGGGAGGGGGATGGGTTAGATGGGGGGGATGGGCATTAAGGCACTTGTTATGAAGAGTACTAGGTGTTGTATGTAAGTGATGAATCACTGAATTCTACTCCTGAAACCATTATTACACTCTATGTTAACTAACTAGAATTTAAATAAAAATTTAAAAAAATACCCTATTTGTTTTGTTTACATTTAAAAATAACTTCTAAATACACCTTTAAAATAAATTAGTAATAAGTATAATTACATAAAATTGTGCTAAATTTGGAATAATCTCAAGTGGAAAAAATCTAAATAGTTAATACTGAAAAGTTGTTTTAATCAATTATATTGCCTTAAAGTAGCTTAAGTAGCACGTTTTTTCTGAATGAATTGGTAAAATAACAGATTGGTTATTAATAACATGAACTTTAGATTTTGTAATATCATAGAACATTAGGGATAGAATGAATTTTAAATCATGTGTTCCATTTTCTGGTTCTGAGTAGATGAAAAATACATGTTTTTCCTATTTTTCTTACTCAGTATAATGAAAAACCCTGAACGTTATATATAAAACAAATGTAAGACACCGAAAGGTGAAGGGAAGACAGAAGTGCTAGGGACCTTGAGTGGTAAAGAAGAACATAGCAGTGAGTTCCCAGGGTTTTCATTTGGCCTCATATATCCCAGACTTGATCTGAATAAAGTAGCATTTCAGAATGCCAATGCATACAGACAATAAAAACCCCCAACAAAAGCCTGTTCTCTCTAAACAAAAAATAAAGAAGGGATAGCCTAACAAGACAGTAATACTTTTAAAAAACAACAGCTTTACTCCAGCCAAACATCACACAAAACACTATGGGGACACTCACACCCATGCAAGCAAAGGCCAAGTGGGGAACCTAGACGTCCACTCTTGCAAGGCCATAACTGGACACCTTAACACCCCTACCAATTAGGCATCAGAGAAGGCCAAATAGGGAAGCAGACCTTTATCCACATCATCCAGTAACAAACTCCATCCCTCTACCATTGTGTTACTATAAACCTTGTAGGGAGCCAAAACTCCCACCCCTGCCAAGCAGTAATGAAGAGCCCTCCCTATTTGATATCAACAGAAGCTGAGACTGGAACCTGGACTTCTACAATAAGGAAAGATAGGATAAAATTGGCAGAGAGCGAAAGGTTAGGACCTGAGGTCCCTGGGTGGGGAAAAACACATTTGAAAACAATGCTGGAAGTATCTGACCAGGAGCAAACTCCCTCAGGTGTCAGGTTCCTCTTAAAAATATACCAGATACCACTTGCTCCTGTTCAGGTTCCCCCCCAGGAAGTTGACAATCAAAATATCTAACTAAAATAAGTACACCATAAAACTCATGTTATATGAGGGACAGTATGACCATAGTCCGACTCCTCACACAATAGAATCAATCCAATCAGGAACGAACAACTCAGCACCTACAGTTATCAAGCCAATAATGGAGAAGAAAAAAAGGGGGGAAGAAAGGGGGAGCACCAAAACTTTATAAAACAAAAAGTCCCTTGTCTATAGTCGGGGCTATTCATTTTTCAAATGCGCCCTCTCTGTAAAGAAAGCTTTCATATTATTCTTACTTTCTGATCTTATACTCGTATACTCTAATAAACTTTTGCCTGCTGTTGGAGATTCTTCAATATAGTGAGACAACGAACCCCAAGCATTGAGGGAAAAAAATCCTGCAACACTTCTACCTCCACCTAGATGTGATGAGATAGTTCACTTATCAGCTAGAGCACTATCAGAAAAAGTTAAAATAGAAAGTTTACCTAAGATCCAAAGACCCATAACATAACACAAAAATGTCAAAATTACAATTGAAAATTATTCATCATAACAAGAATCAACCAGAATTAAAACAAAACAGTAGATTATAGCAAGAAAGAGAAATCAGAGTAATCTGATAAATATTTTAAGGTAGATGTGATAGAAATAGTTCATTAAACAATTAGGAATACACTTGAAGCAAGTGGAAATAGTCTCCTCAAAGTAATACGGTCTCAGGAAAGAAATAGAAGATATAAAGGATAATCAAATACAAATCTTAGAAGTGGAAAATAAAATAACTAAAATAAAAATCTCACTGGATGGGCTCGATAGCCCAATAAAGAGGAAAGAATGAAATAAAATCTAGATGATAGACCATTAAAATTATTCAATTCCAACAAAAGAGAGAAAATAAACAACTACATAAAGAATAGAGTCCCAGAGACATGAAGGATTATAAAATATCTACCGTTAGTGTGACTGGAACCCAAATGGACAGAATTAAAACATGGGTTGAAAACGTGCTCAAAGAATAATTTACTCTTCGAAAAAGAGCTTTAATCTAAAATGAAACCAGAGAGGACCCAGGCTGGTTGGTGGAGCAGAAGGCAGGACACCTCAGCCAGAGGCGGCTACAGCACCTGCTGCCCTCGTCCCCGCCACCGCCTCTCCAGTCTCTTCCGTGAGTACCCTTTCAACTGTTGGGAATGGGCAAAAGAGATGAGGCGAGAAACTCCCAAGGTCCCACAGAGGGGGAGAGATAAGATGGCAGAGAAGTAGGGAGCTCTGTACTTTTCACCCGCCCGCAGGTCTCAAACAAAAAAAGACTGAAGCCATAAGACACAGAACTGCAAGAGGGTGGGAGGGAAAGAGACAGAATCCGCAAAGAAGACAGCCTCACAGGTGCATGATTGAAAACTGGGGAAGATAAAAAAGGGCGGGACCTGGAGGCGTGGAGGGGAGGGAGCCCCCTCTGTGGAGAGCTGGAGAGCTGCGGAGAGATGAGGGGAATAGAAAGAGGCTGAAACCGCTCATAGAGCTGTCTCTGGAGAAGAGAAAAACCTCAGCTTGGGACAGAGAGGGATCCTATCATCCCATCGGTAACCGCAGGGTGTTCAAAGAGAGATCCTTTCTCTAGCTATGGCTCTTTCCTTGGACTAGGGGCACAAATCCTAGGTGGCGCCAAGAGAAACTGTTCCCCTACTCCCTCTACTCAATCCCAGGCTAGGAAGCCACCTGACCTGTGGGAGTACATTTCAGGCCCTATCATTAAAGTGTGGACTAAGACCTGAAAACAAGGAGGGGCTTGGGAAATACAACTTGGCCCATTTTGGCTTTGCCCGAGGCACAGAGAGATCAGACCCAAAAGAGTGAGTTGCAACGCTTGGTCAGGAAGGGACTGGGGCGCCGCCATTTTTCTCCCCACAACAACCAAGGCTGGGCCTCAAGGAGCGACCCTCAGGACCCGCAGTAGGCCCTCAGGACCCGCAGTAGAGGCGAGGCGAGACCTGCCTACACCAAACCACCCCATTCACCCTGGAGAGCTGCTTTTTTTTTTTTTTTTTTTACTGGAGCCCTGGGCAAGACGAGCATTGATGCATTGCTGTGATTGACTCTAGATCAATCCTTGCTATTCAGATATATTCTCCATTATCTCATTCTTATAACTCCCCTCCACTGGACTGGGCACTCTGGTTATTGGTTTGCTTAAACAGTCACATTTAACCCATTCTCTTGATTCATATTCTTTTTTTTTTCTTAGTGTGGAATGTTTATTACTGCTGTACCTGATAATGTTATTCTCATTTTTTTCTATCTAAAAAATATCAACTCTTTGAGAAAAGGAGTTAGAGCTATGAATAACTTACAAGATCAACTTATTTGCTCTAAACAATTATGTACCTGATTAGTAACATGAGATTTACAATTAAAAACACGGACTTAAAAACAAAACTCAAAAACAAAAACAAAAAAATAAACCAAACCAAACCAAACCAATCAAAAAGCGAAGGGTTAAGTTTCACAGGAATCTTAAAATCAAACCCTGAGTACTTCTTACATTAAGATCAGTTTAAAAAACAAGACTTTTTCTTCGCATAAATGAAATAAGAATAATTTGAACGTATTAAGATTCATGGTCTTTCAATGATGAGTAGATAAATACTGGAAGTTCACAGAAGCATCAATAGGAGCACCGCTTTACTTGGCTGAATTACATAACATTGTCAGTGCGTTAAGAAACACACACACACTGCATTTTTCTTTGTTATAATGAGCAATGTCCTTTTTTTTCTTTCTTCTTTCAGAGACTGTTTATATGCCCTTATTTCCCTCTGAATTTTACATCCTTTTATTCTTAAAACCACATATTACATTAGCAGGCTTGGATTTTTATATTAAAAATGTCAAGCTTATTATTTACCACAATCCTGGTTAAATTTCTACAGCCTTGCAGAAGCTACCGTATTTATCATTAGTTCTAAACGACCATTTTGGTTTTTATCTTATTTATATAGCATATCGAATTCTCCTCTCTAAATGGCTAATAGTTTATAAAACCTAGAACAGAGGAATTCCAGGAATATTAAGGCCTTAAAGGTGTATTTTAACTTAATTTTAAAAGGAATTAAGAATCCTTAAACTCTGCAGCAGCAGAGTCACCCTTCTAAGCATTCCAAAAATCTGAAGGGCAGACAGAAGAATTTTCTGTTGCTACAAATAGAAAAATCACTGCAGAGCTCACGAACATTTCAAATACAGTTATGAGCAATGCAAATCTGGAACTGCTTCTTCACAGAGTTGTTCTCTTAGTCAATTTTTCAGGTATTTTTCCAGAGAGTGGTTTATTTAAGGTTTATAAAATTAAATAAATCAGTGCTACAAAAAATAATAAAATGTTTTACTTTTATTTACAAATTAATTTCATAAACAAACTATAATAAACATGAACAAATAATGAAGTTATTGGCTTCTACCCATTATGGCCAGAAAAATATATTATTTACATAGATACCTAAACCTGCCTCCTTTTCCAGAGAAATTAATGTACTGCATTATTTTCAAATTATTCCTGTTATTTAGACTTAACAACTGAGCACTGCTCTTATTTTTATATAGAAGTGTAAGCAATCTTTTAAAAAAATTAGGCCAAGAGTAATTTACTATTAGTATGACCCAATTTCATAAAATACAAACATTTTGTAAATCTTATATTTCAGTTTAATTAAATTAATTATGATTAATCTGTGGAAATACACATAACAAATCTGTCAATCATCCACAAGTAAGTCAAACTGCTATATAGTGGGAGAAACTTTACAATTGTATTTTATTCATATTCTTGAAAGATAGCTTTGTTCCTAATAAATATTCCTTCTGTCACTTCAGTACACTTTAGGAGAATGCATTCTTAATCCAAAAAGAAACAGCTATTTGACTTTTTGTTTTTTTCTTGCTTGAAACTGCTCTGTTTTGTTTTTTACAGATTTAATCAACATTGACAAGGCAGGATCAATGGACCTCTTTTGTGATTCCTTTTGCATTTCACTTTCTTTTTTCTTTATTGCCTGAGTAAGTTCTTGTTCTTTTTGTTCTCTCTGCCAGGCTTTCTCCTCAAGGATTTTTTCCATAGCTTTTGTTTTCTTGAAATTAGGATCTGAAGGATCCAAATTGAACAAGTGGGAAGTATACATTGCCTGAAACCGTGCATCCTTAACATTTACCTCAAAGTCATCCTCTAATAATTCCTTCTTTTTCATCAGCAGTTTTTTCTTCTTTTTGCTTAGATTCTGGTGCTCTACAATCTTATTGTAATTGAAGTGTTTCTTGCTCTCTTCCTCCTCATCCATCATGAGCAGAGCCATTTCAGCCTTTTGTCTTTCTATTTCAGCTTCTTCCGCTGGAGACGTGGCATCTTTTGTAGATTTCATTAATTTTTTCTTTTCTTTTATACCTATTTTTGTAATTTCTTCGGCAAAGTATGGGTCATTCAAATCAACATCAGAGGGAAGTTCATCTTCACTGGCCTCTTCAGCAAGAGCCTTTAGTTTCTTTTTCAGTCTTTTTTTCTCTTTCTTCTTCTCTAAAAATTGTTCCCAAGGGGTCAGTTTATCTTTCCCTTCCAATTTGTTTTTGACCATCTCTTCTGCACTTTCTGTCAGACCTGGAACCCACTTAATTTCCATTTCCATATCATTTTCTTTGCCTTTCTTTTCTTTTTCTTGAATAACTTGCAAGAGCTGCTTGTATTTAGCAATTTGTTCTTCATCATCCTTCTGACTTTTCTTTGTTTATCCATCTTCTTCCATGTTGACTTTATCATCACCTTGTAGCTCCTCTTCTATCTCCTCTTCATCTTCACTAGAGGAAGCTAAGTAGGCTTGAAAATCCATATCCAAAAGCTCTTCCTTTTTAAACTTCCTATTGAGTGTTGTAATTCTTTCATGATCAGTCTCATCCCAAGTGATCTCCACCGTTGAGGTTCCCATAGCAGCAGATGTGAAATATTTTGGTTTATATGCTGTTAAATCCACTTCTGAGGCTATGTCCTTGGGCTCATCATCAAAAGTAATATCATCTGGTATAAACCTTAGATCTATGAATGAACAACTACTTTCAAATTCCAGGCCATCACAGTCTTCATAAATTTTACCAGCTGTTTCAGGGGAATCACAGTCTACTACTGCATAATAGTACTTGAGTCGTTTGAATTGATAAACTCTGTTTTTCTCCAGAAGTCCAGTCTTTTTCAGGGGCATCTTCAGGAATACTTAATAACTCTACTGGTCCTTGAACTTGCTCTTCCTTCATCCTCTCCTTTCCAAATTCTGAATGATATATCTTTACAGAAAATATAACACCTCTTTTAGGTTTAAAACAACTAAACAAAGCCAGCAAATCTTTTGCCTTTAATCTGTCCCAGTCCATGCTGCAAACAGCTAATCGACGTGTAATCTCATCAGTCCGAGGAGCATCTTTATCTAATTCTCTCCAAGCATGCTCAAAACCAGAGTTCTCTGGCAGTAAATCAGCCATATCTTCTTCATCTTCGGAACTAGTTTCTATATTTCCTTTACCCCTTGCAAGATCAGGGCCACTGTCACTTTCATCATCATTCTCACTATCCTCATCTTCATTCACCTCATCATTTTCATTTCCATCAATATCACCACCACCACCACCATCATCATCATCATCATCATCATCTGAACTTCTACCAATGCCTGTAATTCCATCTTCAGATTCTTCATCACCTATTTCACTAGCACTTTCTGAATCTTCCTCCAGAGCATCTTTGTCATACATCTTACCACCTGTCAAGTTTTCACAACCATCAGTGTCTCTTGCCATTAGTGGAACCACTGATGGCACTTCTCTTCTTGTCTTAGAGCACTTGACCTTTGGAGATTTCACAATTTGAGAGATGTCCAAGTCTACTGTGCTTACTTTTCCTTTGGGACGTGAATCTGTACAATGTTGAATAATGTTTTTTTCCGCCTTTTGTACTTTTTTGTGTAAATTCTTCTCTGTCTTTCTTAGGACTTGTTTTTGAATCTACCTTCTTAGATTTGTATGACTTTTCCATTTTCTGAATTCTGTCAGAGTTATCCAAATCATTTTTATCTCCAGAATCCTTTTGATTACTTTTCTTGCTTTCTTTCTTTTTCTCCTCAACTAGATTTTTTGATTCTATTTTGTTAGTCCGGGTTTTTTTCTTCTTCATTTTCTTTTGGTTCAATGCTTTATCATCTTCATCAGACAGATCTGAATCTGAATCTGAAAGGTCATAAAAATGTTTCGAGTCCTCTGTAGTGCTGTGGTTGATGGGACGTCCTCTTTTATCCACAGCATAATTCAACTTGAACTTTTTGTCATGAAACATAGCTCGAAATCTTTTGTCAGTTTTGACTTTTCGATCCTTTTCTGGCATTTCCCAAAATCTTGGGTCCTTTGTAACTCTCCTAAACCGCTGGTCACTCATTATTTCTTGTTTGGATGCCATTTTTAAACGTTGGAATGGACAAATGCTTGAAGAAATCAAATACTCCTCTGGATCAGTCGCAGTGTCTCACTCACATGCGACCCTGACCCACAATCCTCCGCGGGACGCTTGATTCATATTCTACAACTCCATTGCTACCTTCCCTTCACTCTCTCTCTGGAATAATCAAACTATACAGTTTCTTTGGGTAATAGTATGTTCGGATTTTTTCTCCTCACCTACTACCATATTCTCCTCTTTCTTTCTCTTAATTAAGCCATCTAGTCTTTCTGCCTGGTCCGTGTTCAATTTCGCTTCCTCCCTACTCCTGTGACTTCTTTCTTTGTATATGCTCTTCCATCAGCACTGCCTCCACCCTGCTCTTTATTTGTAGCTGGGATATCTGGTTTTATGCTTTCAGAATGTCCTTTGTCTTTTGTTGTTTTTGAAGCCCCGCCCCCCTTCATTTTCCCTTTTGAATTGCTTGTTTGATTGATTTTTCTGTGTGATTGCTTGCTTTTGTTCCCTGTGTGATTGTCTGTCTGTTTTCCTTTTCAGGGCTACCTCAAGAAACAAGCCAAAGTACACATGGTGGAGAGTCCCAAATATCACTATGAATAGGGAAATAAAATAACCAAAGGCACATCAAAGGAGACCAAGGGACAACATCAAAAGAACAGCTCCTGAATGGACAAGCCTTAAACAGTCAATGAACCTCCTTTAATATTGCAATACTCACGAATGAAGAGTGCCTAACAAGCTTTTAAAACTGACAGGAGACAGAGAGCTAGCCAAAATGACAAAACGGAAGAACTCCTCCTCTAAAGAAATTCCAGGAAGAAGTCACAGCTACAGAATTGCTCAAAACACATATAAGCAACATAACGGAGCAAAAATTTAGAACAATTGTCATAAAAGTAATCGCTGGAGGTGAAAAAAGCATGAAAGACATCAGAGAAACTATTGCTTCAAAGACTATGGACTTTAAAAATAGTTGTGATTAATTTAAAAATGCAATAAATGAGGTGCATAATAAAATGGAGGCAGCCACTACACGCATTGAAGAGGCAGAGAGAATAGGTGAATCAGAAGACACAATTACAGAAAAAGAGGAAGCTGAGAAAAAGAGAGATAAATTGATCCAGGAGCACAAAGAGAATTCTAGAACTGAGTGATACAATCAAACAGAACAATATCTCTATTATAGGAATTCCTAAAGAAGAAGAAAGAGAGAAAGGTGCTGAAGGGGTACTTGAAAATTTTATACCTGAGATATTCCCCAATCTGGGAAAGGAAACAGACATTAAAATCAAGTAGGCACAGAGAACTCCCCTCAGATTTTACTTGAATCGACCTTCAGCAAGATACATCATAGTGAAATTGGCACAATATAAGGACATAGAGAGAATTCTGAAAGCACCTAGAAATAAAAGGGCCCTAACATAAAAAGGAGGTTTATCAGAGTGGTTACAGACCTATCTACTGAAACTTGGCAGGCCAGAAAGGAATGGGAGGATATCTTCAATGTGATGAACAGAAAAAATATGCAGCCAATAATCCTTTATCCAGCAAGCCTGTCATTCAGAATGGAAGGAGAAATAAAGGTTTTCCCAAATAAACAAAAATTGAAAGAATTCATTGTCACTAAATCAGCCCTTCAAGAAATCCTAAGAGGGACGCTATGAGGGAAATTTTGCAAGGAAAACAAAGCACCAGAGACAGCACTACCAGCATGAATCCTACAGAGAACACAATGAATCAAAACCCGTATTTTTCAATAATAACACTGAATGTAAATGGACCAAATACTCCAATCAAAAGACATAGGGTAGCAGAATGGATTAAAAAAAAAAAAAAGAAGATTCATCTATTTGCTGTCCGTAAGAGACTCATTTTAGACCTGAGGACACCTTCAGATTGAAAATGAGGGAATGGGGAAATATCTATCATGTGACTGGAAGTCAAAAGAAAGTCAGAGTAGCCATACTTATATCAGACAAACTGGATGTTAAAGTAAAGGCAGTAACAAGAAATGAAGAAGGGCATTATATACTAAATACAGGGTCTCTCCATCAGGAAGAGCTAACAATTATAAGCATCTACACACCCAATGTGAGACACTCTAATACATAAAACAGTTCATCACAAACAGAAACAATCTTAGTGACAAGAATGCACTAATTTTAGGAGATTTTAATACTCTACTTACAGCAATGGATAGATTAACTAGACAGAAAATCAGTAAGGAAACAATGGACCTGATTGACACACTGGACCAGAAGGATTTGACAGATGTATTTAGAATTCTATATCCTAAGGCTATTGAATTCATTTTTTTTCTCGAATACACATGTTACACTCTCCAAAATAGACCACATACTGTGTCATAAAGCAGCTCTCAATAAATATGAAAGAATTGAGATCAAAGCATGCACAATTTCAGATCACAATGCTATGAAACTTGAAATCAATCACAGGAAAAAGTCTGGAAAACCTCGAAAAACATAGAGGTTAAAGACTGCCCTACTAAAGAACAATTGGGCCAGTCAGACAATTAGAGAAGCAATTAAAACATATGTGGAAACAAATAAAAATGCAAATACAACAATCCAAACTCTTTGGAATCCAGCAAAGGCAGTCCAAAGAGGAAAGTATATTCCAATCCAGGCCTATTTCCACAAACTAGAAAAAGCGCAAGTACAAAAATCTAACAGTGCACCCAAAGGAACTAGAAGGGGAGCAGCAAGAGCACCCAAAATCAGCAGAAGAAGAGAAATAACAAAGATCAGGGCAGAAATAAACAATATAGAATAAAAAAAAAACTAGTTGAACAGATCAATGAAACCAAGAGTTGGTTTTTGGAAAAAATAAACAAAATTGATAAACCTATAGCCAGGCTTCTCAAAAAGAAAAGAGAGAGCACCCAAATAGACAAAATCCTGAATGAAAATGGATCTAATATAACCAATCCTTCAGAAATATAAGCAATTATCAGGGAATAATATGAAAAATTATATGCCAACAAACTGGACAATCTAGAAGAAATGGAAAAATTCCTAAATGCACATGTACTACCAAAATTCAAGTGGGAAGAGATAGAAAATCTGAACATACCCATAACCAGTGAAGAAATCAAATCCGTTATCAAAAATCTCCCAATGATTAAGAGCCCTGGGATAGATGGCTTCCCTGGGGAATTATACCAGACATTCAAAGCAGAGTAAATACCCATTCTTCTCATGCTATTCCAAAGAATAGAAATAGAAGGAAAACTTCTGGACTCATTCTATGAAGCCATCATCACTTTATTTCCCAACCCAGAAAGAGACCCAGCAAAAAAAGAGAACTACAGGGCAATATCCTTGATGTACACAAATGCAAAAATCCTCAAGATACTAGCATATGGATTTGAACAGCATAAAAAAAATTATCCACCTTGATCAAGTAGGATTCTTTCCTGGGTTACAGGGCTGGTTCAATATTCGCAAATAATCAATGTGATACATCACATTAACAAAAGAAAAGATAAAAACCATATGATGCTGTCGATAGATGCAGAAAAAACATTTCACAAAATACAGCATCCTTTCTTTAAAAAAAACCCTCAAGAAAGTCAGGATAGAAGGAACTTACTTACACATCATGAAAGCCATTTATGAAAAGCTCACAGCTAATATCCTCCTCATGGGGAAAAACTGAGGCTTTCCCCCTGAGATCAGGAAATGACAGGGATGTACACTCTCACCACTGTTGTTTACATAACCCTCCATCTTTGCACTCCTTGTCCATAAATACAGTGTGCCCCCAACCCTCAACTTACTCACCTATAACTTGCTACAGTGTATATTTCTCAAATTGCAAACCCTGTGCTATTCCTTAGCTCATTTTCTTGTAATCTAAACTTGTCTCAGTTTACATGTTTATTTACATTGATATTTCATGGGTGTCAGAAACAAGATCAGAAGGATAAGACCCCCCTGGAATGATGACAACCCTTGTACTGAGTGAGGTAACTGCAGTGAGCTCCTTGTGCTCAAGGTGTATGTGAGTGGCCTTCTGTTTCTGCCTTGGTGACATTCCTCCCAGACTTTGAGCTCTCTCCTTTTCATCAAGCTCTCTGACTTTATTCAAGATTTAGATAAGGACAGATTGCCTTTCTGGTGAGTAGTCTTTTGGTTTCTGAGTTAGAATGTGTTTGGTTGCTGAATTAGAATGCACTTAGCTTCTGAATTAGAATGTGCTTGCTTTTTGAGTTAGAATGGCTTAATTTAGATTTAAACTTGTGTATTTTTCCTGAGAGCAAACCTAAATGTAAAATCGGTGGGCATGGGTTGGGCATCTAAATGCTGTTGAGTATTCACCATCTTTACATGAGACAACTGTATCTGAAGCACAAAACTCTCATGTAAGAATAAGATGGTCACAGATGAGCAAATTTCACAATAGACTATTTTCCAACCACAACCACAAGAAATTCCATGCAATGAGGGACACCTGGTCACATGTTGGACAAATAGGGTAAAGACTATCCACCAGGAAAAAGAAGTATCCCATGAAAATCACACTGTCAAACAAAATCCAAGTTCAAACCCTAAGAATGCCTCTTATGCTATTAGGATTTTTTTCTTTCCTTTCAGAAAAACTTTAAAAATTGGGTCCTAGTCATCTAAAAGCTCTAAGGGTGACCCCCCCCCCCTTTTAGAAACTACACTGCCTTTATGTTTAAAAAAAATTATGATCTCTTCTCACGTGCAAAAACCAATCTTACCAAAGACAACCTAGAATTACAATAGCCATTATAAGGAATGTTATAATTAGATGAGATTTCTAAGAATTGTTAAGTCAAGGGGTGCCTGGTAGCTCAGTCGGTTGAGTGTCCAACTTTAGCTCAGGTCATGATCTCATAGTTCGTGGGTTCGAGGCCCATGTCAGGCTCTGCACCAACAGCTCAGAGCCTGAAGCCTGCTTTGGATCCTGTGGCTCCCTCTCTCCCTTCTCTGCTCATGCTCGGTCTCTCAAAAATAAATAAATGTCAAAAAAATTAAAAGAATTGTTAAGACAAATAAACTGAATGAAATATCTATTTTAATTGACATGCATAAGCCTCCAAAAGCCTTCAACACTCCCAAATAGTTTCATTGAAAGATTCACTGCAACAAGCTAATGAAGAATTGAAGATTCAAGAGGTAACCAAAACAAAAATTGTAAGACCGATGTAACTCTTACTGTTCCCCTCTATCCTCCTTTGAGTACTGATTCTACTAATCCTTTGTCGGAATTGCCCTTCCACTCTGAAAAGACACCTTTTTTTTTTAAACATAAGTCTTTAAATTCAATGGCCTTATAGACTCCCCCATATGTATCTTCAAAGGAGGGCCCCATATAGTCCCATCTCATCCACGGTTGATAGGACTATGAGGTATTTTCCATAACTTCTACCAGTTATTTCCTTAAACAGCAAAGGGGGAAACTAAAATTAAAAGTAATGTGAAACCTTGCCAGATTCTGGTAGATACCAGAGCAACACTCCCTACTTTAATCCTTACTTGCTACAGGGCCTAAAGATGGAATCCTGGAGAAAGGATGAGAAGTCAGCAAAGGTTCTGAGAATTCTTACCAAAGTCAGCTGTCCCAATTTGCCAAATAAAAGGCCCAGTCGAGAAAGAAATAAAATTTCATATAATCCCTTTTTTTTAAACAAATCCAGAGAAACTGGCTATTGCACCTTTCTCTCCAAGTGACAATTGGTGTGTGCTAAGAACGTGGCTTGCCAACCATCAGGTTGGGAGCCCAAAATATGGCTGCATAGAAATGACAGGTGCATCCAATGTTTGGCTTGATATGTCTGGACAGAAAAAAGTGGAACTTCATTGTAGCTATTACTACCAATTATTGGCAGCCCTCAGGGGAACGAAGTGTTTCTTTTAGTAATCTTGGTAGGTCTTGGGAGGTTGGTATCCTTTGCACTGCCGTTGGGGAAGTCTCTTACCTCCACTGGATCCTACAGTACCACCAGGAATACTTACAATTTGGCGAAAACATGACAAGATATTTTTGGAAGGATTGTTTTAAGTAGCACTCTGGTCAGAAGTTAACCAAATTGTAAGCTAATATCCAGAGAGTAATAGGAACATTTTTAGGCTCTCTCACCTAAGCCAAACAAAAAACAAAAACAAACAAATGAACAAACAAAACTATGTACCCAGAAGAAAGGGAAACTAATCTTTTGTGAAAGGATTTACTAAAACATTCCAAAGACAAAGCTCTAAATCTACAACATAGGAATATTTTATGTTTCTATTTGTTGAATATGTTCCTCCAGATCTAAAGAACAAACTGAAAATAATATAGTCGGGTGAATGGATCAATCTAAGATGTCATTCAAATTGCAACTCAATGCCTTGAGGAATTAAAAACAACTGTACTTTGCAATCCAAGTATTTATAAGAACAGAAATGAAACTCTCAAAGCACTTCAAAGCCCACTTGTCTTTTATCAGCAATCCACAAACCCCCTTTTCATCTCCAAAGGCTTACAGATATAGTGAAATACCTGGATTTAGGAAACAAAAGTCCTTCTTTAGGGAACTTGTATATTTTTTTCCTTTTCATAGGAGATGTAAATGTTCTACCTGGTTTTCTCTAGGAATTCCTATCTCAGCCACCTCTTCAAAATGCAAACTTCAAGGAGGTAATTCTCATCAGAAAAAAATGGGGGGGGGGGAGAATTAGGTGAATTAAAAATCTTAAGTGTCTTCTCCACAAACATTAATAAAAAATTTTAGCCATCTGAGAATATAACCTCAATTTATTCCAACTTATAGAAGCATAATTTACATCCAACGCTTATTTTATAAACTACTGAGTTTTGCGTTATTATATCTCCCTTATGAGTAAATTCTAAAACAAAAGTTAAAGGATCTCTGTTTGTATCTATATATGTCTATGTACATATGTAAGTTGTAAAATGTGTTATATTTTTCTACCTCCAGATAGTATTGCCAAAATAATTTGTAAAATGGCTCTATTTGTCTTAAAGGAAAATAAGAACCTATCAATTTAACTATTTTAAAACTATCAAATATAAAAAATTCAATTCATTCAAAGGACACAGGGTAGCAGAATGGATCAAAACCCAAAACCCATCTATTTGCTGCCTACAAGAGACTCACCTTAGATCTGAAGACACCTTCAGATTGAAAGTAAGGGGATGGAGGAATATCTACCATGCAACTGGAAGCCAAAAGAAAGCTGGAGTAGCCATACTTATATCAGACAAACTGGACTTTAAAATAAAGGCAGTAAC